>JAIPRM010001827.1:0-34580 GCA_025469315.1 Stegophylla sp. TES_Ste_2020
AATTTAAACATAGATAGAAAATAATATAAGAAAGATTTTGGCGCAAGAAAATTTTGAAAATGTGAAAAAAAAAATTTTGGACATTTTTCTAACATTTTTATTTTTTATATTATTAACTCTCATTTGTTCAGAATCGTTTTATTGAATAAATGATTTATCGTTTCTTTAAAATTCAATACACCAGTCAAGAGAATCCCGACCGACGAGGGAAGTGCACGCTTTTTTAAATTTTAATCGTGTAATCTTCATGAATGACTGTAGAATTACTGAAATATTAATATATTGAAAAAAAAAAAAAAAACGTCTCGAAAAATAAGTTCAAAAAACAGTAGCCGTTTTGCAATCTACACCGCACACGTAATTTTATTCAATTATTCATTCTCGTATTTATTAGGTTATCATTTTTGTACTTAATAATTTATCTATTCGTTTGTATTTAATTATTATTATTTGACTGGGCTGTTTAAACGTCACATAATTTATTGACGTTTCTTGTGTATACTTTGATATTTTTGTTGTTCATTATACATTTCAATAATAATTTTGTATTTACCTACGCCTGCTATAATATTTATTTGAAAAAAAAAAAAAAAAAAAAAATTATAAATTATCTTCCCTATATTTCAGGGTTTCTCGACCTTTTGAGGTATTTTTTTTATAATATTATATGTGGTCCCCTCTATTTCCATATCTATTTACTATGGATTATAAATTATAGGACAGTTATCGAAAGTTGACAAAATATGCACAAAAATCAATTCGAAATATGCAACGGGTGACATTTTACCCGGTCACTAATAAAACAAAATCTTTGTCCCTAATTGAAAACTACACGGAAATGTAATTAGGCCGTCGTAAAAAAATATCGACATTTTGTAATAAGTTTTTATTTGCGATACGTTTTACGAAAACAATTTTTTATTATTCAACTGTGTGTTTAATTTAATTTAATAAAAATTCACACCCTTTGGGAAACATTGCATTTATTGATAATAGAAAAACGTGTAAACACAGCAGCGTTTACGAGAGGCTACCGCGCAGACGGTAGGGGATGCTGCGCCCTCACTAATGACACCCTCGGCGGCTCGGACGTGTTAAGTGTGATTACATAGTCATTTTTTTTTTTCCAGTGAGTTTCGGCTTTTGTAAGGGTAGTATTGCCGGCAGTGCAGTTTGAGTGTTTTGCAAGGAGAGGTGGTTTTTTGTGCGATAGAAGTGCATACACGTGGGTACTTGTGAAAAAATCTAAAGGGGTCAGTATAATTTTAGTCGTTTTAATTGGCAAAGTGTTTGGATTTTGAAACGTTCCCAGCGTAAGTCGTGTCTCAAAAGAGAGATTTGACGACTGGCCTGGACACGAAGACAAACAGCCGATGTGAGTTTTGAGAAGCGACAAGTAAGTTATGACTATTTTGAGGCAAATGCCTTTTTTAGGTGGTAAATAATAAAAGACAATTCTTAAAAAAAAAATCTGTTTCATTTAATTTTTACGTTAATGGACAAACATAATTTTTGTCTTAGTTGCTTTTACCCTTTTTTGATATTTTATGTTAAATTAACAATTCATTTCATCAATTTTGAACATTTTTTTACATAAAAAGTGTTAGGAACTTGCAAAAATATGATGAACATGAAGACATAATGAAGATAAGTCATCAAAATATATGATGGTTAAGTTACACCTACCTATTACACACAATTAATCACTTATGTATTTTACAAATGCAATGAATAATAATTCAAGTCATAAATATCATTTTATCACCTTTTTGAGTTAGTTATTATTTTTTTTTTAAGTAGATGTTCAAAATGAAAATGTGAATTTTATAGTTTCGTAGAAAAATCGAAATATCAAAATAACCACTTAGCGTGAATCTATTTATTTGAAAATATATATAAATTAATTTAATACTTCGACCAAGTAGAATATAATATATTTTATGGAAGCGTAATAATTAGACGACTACTTATAATAAATAAAATACCCACCCAACCCTTTTTTTTTCTTTTTTTTTTTTTTGGAACAGGGACTATAATTATTTTATTATGAGCATCTCCTGACAACAGCTGCTGCTACAAGAGTTTGGGGAGGGGGGTAATGCAAATAGCGGCACACGAAACGTTTTAATTGTGTTTGTATTAGACGTCTTTGATGATGCCGCCGCCGCCGCCGCGTATCACGATGTCTGGATGTATTTATAATGTATATACGTACAAGTCTTGTAATATTTTAATGCGTACTCGTTACACGCCGCCGAAAACGTCGGAGTATTCGTGAATTATTTATGTATTTTTCGTCGTCCGCTCTATAACCCACGCAAAAGTGGACGCATAATACAATTTATATACATATATATATATATACAATAATATAAAATAATACAGGGTGGGAAAAAAAAGCATTGGATTACATATTATTATCTAATCAGTGCACCCTGTGTATCAAATAAGAACATAATATACATTTAATTTTTTATTTTCAATACTGTTGGTGTCAAATGATTTCCAAAAACAAACAAAAATATGAATAGTTTTAAAAATATTGTTGCCTCGTAAACTGTATGCAGAATTCTCATATAATTTTTGACATAATATACGACGTCTATTTCACCACTTTAGCACCACCGCGCCGTGGTGCTTTGTAGTGCTGAAAATGAAAAAAACAACATGTGACACATAATTTCAGTGTACGATTTTGCAAAAAAAAAAAATAAAAATAAAAATATTATTCTAATATTAAAACATAGATTTTATGTTTTAAAAATATTTAATTTTCAACACCAGAAAATTATGTCTTATTTATTTATTCATTGGGTAAATGCCCATATGGGACTCGAGTACAGTGACAAATAATACGTATAATGATAAATATGATAAAAATAGTAATATACAAGTACTATAGTAAGATAAATAGTAACAGAAATAATTTCAAAAAATATACAATAGAGATAAATCTAGTGTTGTATGTGAAATTGGTATAATTGTCTTACGATATCAAATTGTATGGGATATTCTACGAAAAATTTAATGATGATAACAGTTTTTAACAACAGCATGGTAAAAAGAAAAATATATATAAATATATATTCTTATTTGATGCACTGATTAGAAAAATATCACATGAATACAAAATATGCTTTTATTTTCACCCTGTATACACACGTACGGTTTACACACTCTATATATGGAGACTAAAGAGCGAGTCATAATACTGTAAGGGATCGAGTTTTATTTTCCAGTCGGTACTCCGAGTAAACCTATTATCGTCCGAATAACTACAACACGGATGTATTTGTTCATTTACGGTCTTAAGTGGCAGCCAGGCAAGCACGCACACGCGTCTCCTGCTATTTATTTGATATCAAGAGTCGTGCTTCGTCGAGCGTTCGGTATAAAACGTTAACTGTATCTATCTCGTTATCTGCACAGTGTCGTGTTTTTAATATCACTGTTGCCCAACGTTTTTTTTCATTTTTTTTTTTTTTTTGCTCGCCGCCCCTTGAAAATTTTCAAAATCTCCATTGTCCTCCAACTATCAGCGTCGATTCAAAAAAAAAAAAAAATAAATAACCTGTGTAATCATTATTATTATTATTATTATTATTTTATTATTATTATTATTTATTTTATTTATTTATTTATTTATTTATTTTTTTTTTTGGTTGCATTCAATTTATAATGTCGGACTAATGATTTTTATAACAGCCATTAATAGGTAGGCACGTAATTATGCATTTCTTTGTAATAAATTATAAAAGAAATTAAAATTTGAGTTACTATTTAGTAACCCCTAAAGTAAAACGCTCCCGTGATAACTGAAAGTGCTCACAAGAGGGAGGTAGCTCTCACATTTTTTACTTTACACCCCCTGTGTGTATAAAAATGCAGTGTGCTGCGTTGATTTTTTTTTCCAAATTTATAGTTCAGAAGTCGTTAGTAATAATTTTTAAAATATTCGATAAAGGTCAAACTTCTTATTAAAACTAATGATTTTACAATGATGTTTATTTTTTCATTTTTTTTTTCTTTCTGTAAATATTATTTTGTATAGGAATACTTGTCCAAAAGTTTCGATCATTAACTCTATAGATCCGAAATCATACACACTGATAGTACTTTAAAATTTCTCTATGCTTTTTCCAAAAACGAGGAAAATCTGTCGAAAAATTGAAAAAAAAAACGGCAAAATATGCTATTACCGGAATTCTCATAAAATCAAAAATTGTTTTGTAACATAACTTCAAAAATAAAGTATTTAGATACTTGAAACTTTCACCGACTATTTTGAAAAATGGTTACGAAAATATTTCATAAAAATTTCAAAAATATATATTTTTTTTTAAATTAAGTACTCGAATTATTTATTTATTTATTTATTTATTACACAATAATATATAATTATTGGATTAACGCCAAACGGCTTTTTACAATGGTGAAAAAGGAAGTGCATTTTGTAAGGTGATAACAGAAAAGTAAAATAAATACAATAAGAAGAGAAAATGAAAAAAATAATAATAATAATAATAATATATAAGATAAAACATAATATTATAAGAGTACAGTTAGATAAATAAGGTAATCAGAAAACACGGCGTAATTAAATAAAAAAAAGAAGGTGACTCATTAGCAATGCGCATTAGACGGATAATTGGGGAGTTTGATTGATTGACTGATAGTTAGAATGTGAAAAGGGAATATGGAAATTGGTGACAGAGCGAGTGGAACGAACTGGAATTTTGAAATTTATTAGAGAAAGTAAAGAAGGACAATCAATACGACCAGAAAGGATGTTAAATAGAAATAAATAATGAATAATAATAATAATAATAATAATAGGGGTTGTTTGGCACATTTTAAGGAGGAGACCCGTTTTTTCCACGTCCCCTCCTTCCGATCGCGCCCCGTTAAATAATGTGTACTGAGTGTATTTGTAAAAGTAATATATAATTTTTTGTTCCTACCTAAACTGGCGTGGTTATTTTACAGATTCTTTTAAAACTCCAAACGGAATCGAGGTCAAGGACTAAATGAATAATATATTAATATGTATATTTTTATTCGCGGGGTGTGTTGTTGTGTCGCTGCGGTCGCACGCGATCTCCTTTCGATTTTTCGGCTAAAAAGTCATATAATAATAATTAAAAAAAAAAAATAATAATAATAATAATAAAAAAAAAAAAGAAAAGGAAAGGAAAAAAGAAAGGAAAAATCAAAGTTCGCAACAAACGTAATAACATATTCACGCGAGCATTTTAAATACCAATTACAGTGTTATGTTTGGGGCGCAAAACTCGAGAACAAAATCGTTGACCGACTCCGATTAAAACTTATATATAAAGTTACTTCCGTGGAAATATTTGAAATTATTATTATGCTTTTTGTCACATAGTCTTTACGTTCTTATAATATATACAAACAGTGTTTATACAATTGCGTAGTGCAGTGGTTCTCAACCTTTTATACAGGGTGACACACTAAGTTCAGTTATTGTATTTTTGAAAAAAAAATATAACTATCTTCTATGTCTATCTATCACATATATACGCGTTAACAGTTTATATTAAAAAAACAAAAAACCCCGGATTTACTTAGCATTATGGGTATTCTTCGATCCTTGGCTGGGCCGGTACTTTTGGTGGATGTATTGAAATTTAAAGAAACACGCGTAAATTTTAATTTTTACTCGTCCATTTTTATTTAATCCACTATTAACTGAGAAAAGAAAAAAAATGTTATTACTCATATTATTATTGTCTATTTGGTATCTATCTTAAAATCTGCATAACATTTGGATAAAAAAAGAGTTTTGAAAGCATTTTTCCCAAAATGTTTGGAAAAATATTGAGGATTTATTTTCATGATTTATTTTCACTTTAAAATACACTTCATTTACTTTTCAATTCAAAGAACTTTTGTGCTCAGTCAAAATTTTGCTCTAAATGGTACTAAGTGGTGTCATTTGTCGTTATTTTGAATGATTGTTCTTCCGTAATTTGGATAAAATTTCTAAAAATTTGACGAAAACAGCTTTGAAAAAAAAAAATAATAATATCGTTTTGGTTGTTTTTTTTTTTTTTAATAGATTTTCCAACCTAGAATATTATATATTTTATATATAATAGCCGGAGACTTATTATTTCACGTGTAGAAGCGTCGGTTCCATTTAATTAATATATATTAAGATCGAATCGACAGCCGGGATGGGTTGTTAGGGGTTGGGGGGTGGGGTCTAAAAAGAAGTGAAAAACCGGGAAATAGGTTTCGCTCAAACGTTTCGAGAAAAACTGAAACAAACTGTCCGCCCAAAATTAGCATCGACGTGTCTGCTCGGTATTTGTTTTTTCCAAGTACCTGCGGGTCAGTATAAAAATACACACACACATATATATATAATATATATATAGTATCGCACTGTGAAATATTATGAAGAACGCAAACGGCATCCCCTATGTCCTCTCTCTGCACCTTCTCTCCTTTTCACTCCCTCTCCTCTCCGGGCCACACACACACACATCACACTCTCCTCGTTTGCTCGTGTTCACTTTTTACCGCGCCACTGTCGGAATCGTGCGCAGTAATAATAGTATTCACCCTCGGGCGCATGTATTATTCATGTTTCCCCCGTTGTTTTTTTTTTTCCGTTTGACCAGCAGCAGTCTAAATAATAATAATAATAATAATAATAATAAAATATTCTTGCCCGAGACTGCGGTGAGAAATGAGGTGGAAAAAAAAAACAAAAATAAACGTAAAACGGTGTATATACGCCGGAGAAGAGCGAAGTGAAAGAGAGGAGGAGAAAAGGATGGACGGAGGATATTATTATATGTGGAGAAAGGGGGACGAGGGGGATAATAGTACGACGAATAGACGTGGCGAAAAACGTATATTATAAAACAGCGGTAAAACCACTATTATTAGGGTCAACTGTGCGCCGCCGCACACATCGGTGCGGAAACCACCACCTTTACAGGTCCCGAACACAAAATAATGGTTTTTCCACAGTGTATTCAAATAACGTATTATTATTATTATTATGGTCGCAGCGCACACGCTGTGTTAAACCCAAATCGTTCCTGAGGATATAATATACATAATATGAAATGTGCGACCGGGAAAACGATTGGTGGTGCGGAGCGAATGTGTTATTTCTCGCGAGCGGTTTAATAAAAATAAAAGATAACGATAATAATAATGAACAGACAAAAACCAAACGTTTTGCGTAAATGATGAGATGGTATACGGAAATTTAAGACTCGCTGTACAATTTTCAAAATATTATAGACTAATCTATATTTAAATTTGCACAAAGTTTCGATTTGAAAAACACAATTTAAGTCGTTTTTTTTTTTTTCAAATTTTCCATAGTTTTCCTTAACTTTCGACTAAACTATTTATAATAATCCAAATACAACCTCCCTAAAAATACCGTTTACAGGTAAATTTTGATTGCCAAAAAGTTATAGTTCGAAACACATTTGAACGAGTATTTCTACACGGAAATGTGTACACATGGACAAGGCCGTAACCAGCATGACATTTCGGAAGGGGTTTTGATTATAAAGACGTATTTTGACTAAATAAATTAGGACAAAAAAAATCTCAACAAAATCTGTTCGCCATAACAATAATAATTACATTGTCATGGAGTTTATGGAATTTTACACAAAATAATATTATTAATAACTATATAATTTAATTTATTTTGATTTGAAAATGAAGTTCCGGGGGGGGGCGGGGTTGAACCCTGAAACCCCTCCCCTGGCTACGGCCTTGCACGTGGAGAATAGTCCGAACGGGAAATTTCTGTTATTTTCCGGTTTGCCAGTGTGCTGTGTGTGCACCTGTATGTAAATATCACATATAATAATAAATGTAACACGTTTTCTTGAACGGTTCAGGTGGTTAAATTAAGGGGGTGGAGGGCTACTCAACTAGTGTCTCCTTATTTTAACTTATAATAGGTGTAGTACATTGTATTATAATGTATCCACGGACAAAAAGTCCAAAGATAAAATATATTGATGTTTTTTTGTCTATAATAATTTTATTTTATCCTTGAACTAGGAAATAAACCGAAACGAGTACAGTTCTGCGCAAAAAAATAAACAGCTATTGACAAGCATATACATCGATAACGTGTAATAACGTTATCGTTAGTTTTGATACTAACCTCATTTTTTTTCAAATTCTGTATTCGAGTATTTTTTATTTTTTTTTTCAAAGTAAATTTAATTAAGGTCGGATTAAACGTGGTCGAACGCCTTAAATTACAATTTTGTCAATAATCAAAAGCAATAATAAGGCGCACTAAACGTTATAATATTAATTGACACATTAAAATTGTTACGAAAATCGTTTCTGACCTTAAGGTGAAGCCGCCTTTGGAACGTTATGTGCAATTTTTCTCGAACGGTTTAATAAAAATAAAAGATAACAGACAAAAAAAAAAAAAAAAAAAAATGAAATGAAATCAGACGAAAACCAAACGCGTCGCGCAAATAAGAAGAGATAGCATCGCGGAAATCTTCGCGTTAAAATATTTACTTTACTCTTGACGCGTTGTACACGCGTCGTCGCAGTCGTCGTCGTCGTCTCGTATCGAATCGAAACGGCTTATTCAAACGGAAACGAATATACATAATGCGAGTATATATATTATGTATATGTATGCGTATTATGTTCGATATTATCGCGCGCACAATATTATTCGGAACGTAAAGCCGCGACGCGCATTTATACGTGCGCGCACTCGTTTTGGCTTCGTTAAATAAACGTAATCAAAAAAGTTTTTTGTTTTTATTTGTTTTAATCCCTCGTGTCGCGTTTTCGCTTCCCGGGAAACACGTTTTTGCGTTTTGACGTTTCTCTCTCTCTCTCTCTCTCTCTCTCTCTCTATCTATCTATCTATTTCTCTCACTCTTTCGCCGATTCACGAGCTGTGTTTGTTGTCGAGAGGCGAATATGGTATCAACCTCGGACGGCGAACGAAATAAAAATAATAAGTCTAACGAGATCGCGTTGACAACTACAATGTATCGCGCGCGGTTTGTCGAGTACCCAACTCTAAAACTCGAAGCGTTGGTTAAAAAATAATATATATATATGTATATTAATTAATTAATTAACGACCGTTCGCCGTTATTCGTTTTTAACAATCGACATTACAAATGCATATTGTAGGCATACGTGTCAAAATGAAAACACTGTATTATATCTGACAGTAGTTTTAATTTTTTTCACCCTAAAATCTATCGCGGACTACACAATATGGTTTACATTTACAATATAAAAAATTTTCGTAGTTCACACCTTGAACATTCTTCGCTCCTCGATAAAGATACTCTTGTGGTCGTGTCGAATTTTAAACAAACGATAAATTATTTCTTATACGATACGATTCTAAGCAAAGTATGTTGATAATATAAAGAACAATATTAATTGTAGTCGTCATTTTCAACATACCCCTCAAGAGTATCAGACCCGTTGATCGAAGAATACTCATACAGTGTGAAGTATGACCGGCTTTCTTGTCTATATTTTTCTTTACTTATCGTTGCTTTGCTTCGCTTTACTTTACTTTGCTTAACTTTGATTTATTTATTTATTTTTTTTTTTTTTATCCAATAAATAAAGGAAAAAAATACAATTTAACCGAAAGTAAAAATAATTTGATAAGAAAGTAGGACTTAAAGTAAATTTATAAAATCAAAAATTGACCTACGTAACGTTGAAGTACGAAACAAAATAACTCTTAACAAGCGTGCGTGTTGCTTTGTTATGGATAAATTCACGTGAAAGTTCAAGACGAGGTCAATTTTTTTAATAACACATTTTTCGATTAAATATAATAATCAGAGGAGTTAATAACAGCTAATAACAGCCGAAAAACAATATTACGCAACACTAACTTCATTCACTTAAGTCTTACGATTTCATTTCCACGCCACGGTACAACGAGAACTATATATTTTGTAATTTTTTAAATTATCATCTGCTCTGGTGATGCCTGCGAGAGACGATTTATTCGCGATAAAAGACAAATGCGTCTTTACGTTACGGCGTCAAAGCTTATAAATTTACTTATATTTTTTTTTGTTTTTGTTTTGAGGCGTGCGAGAAGGTCATTATCTCTGATATCACGTACCGCGTGTGTGTTTGTGTGTCGAAACAATCGATTTTCTCCGCCGCCAGAGCAAACGTAAAAATGGTGTTTAATGTTTTTTTTTTTTCTATTGAAATAACTTAGTCGTCGGCTAGTTTCTATCGTCGTCGTGTGCGGACCCCGTCTCGCCCCCAATCACCGAACACACCGCGCAGATCGAACTGCACGCGCGGTCAAAGCGACCGGATGAAAAATTGCCCGTTCTTAGACATAAATCGACATCGTGCGCGGCGGTCCAATCAACCTTGAGCTCGTTCGGGTGTGACAGCATGACAAGGCACTTATGTTTAGGTCCGCGCGCGCAGAAATCCGGGATTATACGGGATATATCGGGAAAACAAGCCCTAATAAGTGTATGTGTGTGTGTGTGTGTAGGTGTGCGAGCATGTGTGCAATGGGGTTTGATGGTGGCGGATGGGGGGGGGGTGGGAAGTGAGAGGAGGAGGTAAACCTTTCGGACAAATTAATAACCAACGGCAATGGCGTCAGGAGCAGACACGCCGCCGGTACACCGACCGTACACACATTTTCACACTACTTACTCGTGTACACGTGCACACTCATGCATTCCAAATACACACGTATACACACTTATGTACACACACACACACACGAGCATACTCACTCACTTCGCACAACGTTCGGTGTGTGTGTGTGTGTGTGTGTGTGTGTGTGTGTGTGTGTGTGTACATTTGTCCGGAACGAAGGACCGGCGGCAAAGGCGAAGAACTCCGATTCCCGTATAGTATAGTGTTGTGTAGCTGTGGGGACCCTCGGTAATAGTGGTTGTAGAGTATAGTATAGTGCCAGTAGTAGTAGTAATCGCTGTCGTAGTGATGTTAGTGTGGTGGTGGTGGTGGTGGTGGTAGCCGTGTGGCCATAAAACACTTCCTATGCTCGTTACATACTTCACAAACCGTAAAATATACGATTTCGTACGGCGGATTAAGCCGACCGCGAGCGGCTAACGACACGAATAAAACAACTACGTTAATGCCGAGGAGCTTTCGCCTTCTCCGCCGTTCGGAGACTTCGCCTTCTCCGCCGTTCGGAGACTTCGCGGATCCCGCGTTTAACGGTCAGACGGTTCCGTCGCAATAACGTACATTGTAATACGCGAGACGTTGGCGACTAGGCGAGGGGGGGGGGTTTGCGAGGGAGCTAAGTGTCGACCACCACCGGAATAATAATAATAATAATAGTATGATATAACGTTAATTTTAGATTCAGAACGTAGTGATGAAGCTAGTGTTTTTACAATGATGTTTATTTGTACAACTTTTCGTATGGAAATACTTGTCCAAAAGTTTCGATCAATAACTATTTGAAACCGGATTTGCCTCTGGATTGTATTTTAGAGAGGTAATTTTTTTAATTTCTCAGTTCTTCAATTTTTTTTTTTTTTTTTCAAAAAAAAACCAAAAATTTCACAAACACGACTCGGAAACCATCATTTTTTGATCCAAACTATATGAAAATTTAAACACAGATAGATGATAATAGGAGAAAGATTTTAGCGCAAGAAAATTTTGAAAATGTGGAAAAAAAATTTGGACAATTTTCTAACATTTTTTTGTTATATGATTAACTTACTTCGTTCAGAATCGTTTTATTGAAGAAATAATTTATCGTTTCTTTAAAATTCAATACACCCGTCAAGATAATCCCACCCGTCGTGTGAAGTATGTCCGGCTTTTTTTATCTAAATCTCGGAAAACCTCGATTCAGAATTTCGACGAATGACGTTTTAGTCGAGTAGAAAAATATTCCAATTCAAAAAGTTTTCTACATTAGGAAAATAAATGAAGTGTATGTTTTAAATTAAATAAATCATAATCGAGTTATTTATGTTATTTCGTTCGTAGTAAAAGTTCAATTTAAAAAAAAAGTATAGACGGACATACTTCGCACCTCGGGTGTGAAACTCTTGGTGAGTGTATTTAATTTTAAAAAAGAAACGATAAATCGTTTCTTCACAAATACGATTCTGAGCAAAGAAAGTTAATTATATGAAAAACAGTCGTACAATGTTATTAGAAGTTTTAAATAATTATGTTAACTTTTTAAAGTTTTTTTTTTTTTTTTTTTTTCATTCTGGATAAATTGGTGGATTGTCTTCTATCAGCTGTTGTCAAGATAAGTGTTTAAACATTTTTATTTTATCTTACTCAGATACAATTTCAACAAATTATCCGAATTACCTGAACAGGATAATTTTTTATTTTTTTTTGGGTTATCTGTCTGTGTGCAACACTGGTCGTGACGACGTACACACTACCGAATATGTTACTGCGTAGTAAATCGGCTAAGGAAACGAATATCGAAAACGCACACGCGACTATTTGCACGGGGTAAATTATTAACGACAACGAGAAACCTCCATTGCTCTGGGTATTAAATGTTTAACGTCTGCGCGCAAACACGACCTTTGATTATACGTTTTCCCGTCGTCGTCGTCGTCGTCGTCGTCGCGAGAGTAAATAATAATAATTGTTTCATTACGCTCTGCGTAGAAAATAGGTACAAAAATAGAGGTTAGGTTTTCACAGCGTTTCCGACGAAACCCACGCGACTCGTCCGTAAATTCACATTAAATTCCAAATCCTAATGTATATACGTATAGTATTAAAAAACATTGGTTCCCAATCTTTTTTATTCTATTCTCCCCTTGTATATTTTCAAAATTCATATCCCCCCTTAAAACATAATTTTGATATATTTTTTTTTTTTTCATTATTTTACAAAAATTAGATATAAGTGTTAACCTGACAAATTATTAAATATAAAAACAATAAAACATAAAGTATAAATATTAATTAAATAACCTGAAGCGGATTTAAAATTAATTTCTTTAACAAAACGCTCATTGTTTCTTCGTCTCAGAATTCCCCCCTGTGCAGTATTAATTAATTCCCCACCGGTTGGGAACCACTGTATTCAAATAATAATATAATTATTAATATAATCATCATTCCTTTTTTTCACCGCCTCAGTCACGCCCTTAACCTCTATCACGTCTTATCTTGGCCGAGCGGGAACACGTCGCCGCGGTAAAAGTTTTATGATTTGCGCTGGTGTGTTGGCACTCCGATGAGAAACAGATGTTGAATTAGACAAATTATATTTTGTGCGATTCTCCCGGTGGTTTTCCAGGACATTACACGAATTCACCGCCGAAACACTGCCACTTCATATAAACAGCAACAACAATATAATAATATGTACGTAGGTACGATGTGTGAGATGCGCGATGAGACTCGCACGTGTTTTCCAACTCTCGTTTGGAAGTGATATAATATACGTGGTTTGCACAGCACAGCTGTTATGTTCGGGCTTTTTATTGTTAATCTCTACAGTCACAGGGCTGCGCGTTATCTAGATACATTATCTCCAGATAAATCATTAATTATATCTTTTATCTTTTCGAGATAATTTAAAAAAAAAAAAAGAAAAACAATTATTCTTCATCTTGTCTCGATATTAAGTAAGAGTTTTATCTCGGCCAGAATTATATTTATCTAAATTATTTTTTAATAATTATTAATTTTAAAGATGACATTTTTTTTTTTTTTCGGATTTTGAGTGAAGCGAAGTCAAAACACTAGTGTTTTAACAACGATGTTTATTTATATTTTATAGATATATTTTTTTATTTATCTTTTTCCGTGTACGAGTCATTGTTCATAAAACACTTGTCCGAAAATTTCGATAGTGCTCTTGAAAGGTAATTTTCGAAATACTCAATAGTTTTGGAGAAAACTTCCAAAAAATAGACAAAACTCCTTTAAATATTTAATTCAAACTTTATTAAAACTTTAAACATAGACAGATAATAATATGAAAAATATTTTTGTGAACATTTTTTTTCCAAATATTTTTTCGCATTGTTTTTCATGTTCTCAATTGATAAAGTGGTATAAAACCGGCTGAGTAAAATATACATATATATTATTATTCCTTTAAAATTTAACACATCCACCAAGAGTAGTGAAGAATATCTATGGTGCGAAGTGTGTCAGGGTTTTTATATTTTCTATTTGGTATTTTTAAATAATTGGTGAAACTAAAACTTAAACATATTTTTTTTATTGAATAAATGTAGAACAAAAAAAGCCGGACATACTTCGCACGATGGGTGTACTTCACACGACGGGTGGTATTCTCATGACGGGCGTATTAAATTTTAAAGAAACAATAAATAATTTCTTCAGTAAAACGGTTCTGAACAAAGGAAGTTAATAATATAAGAAAAAAAAAATGTCCAAAATTTTTTTTCACATTTTCGAAATTTTCTTGCGCCAAAATCTTTTTTATAAGATTTTCTATCCATGTTTAAATTTTCATAAAATTCTGCTCAAAAAATGATGGTTTTCGAGTAGTTTTTGTCAAATTTTGGGTAGTTTTTTCCAAAAAAAACATTGAAGAATTGAGAAATTCATAAAATGACCTCTTTAAAGTACAATCTAGAGGCGAATCGGGTTTCAAAAAGTTATTGATCGAATCTTTTGGACAAGTATTTCTATACGAAAAGTTGTACACAGATAAAAAAAAAAAAAAAAAACATCATTGTAAAAACACTTCACTTCATTCAGAATCTAAAAATCAATTAAAACTATTTGCATTTTTTTTTTTTTCATTCATATGAATATAATTTTTTTCTTTTATCTTTATCTAAATAATATTCACTTTAATTGTCTTTCGTCTTTATCTCAGATACATTTGCACGTGGTTTATTTAATAATTAGACTAAATCGAGATAACTACTAGAATTAACAACACTGTGTTTGTGTTTATTTTTTGTAAAATATATATTGTTATGGCGGTTGTTAAATTTTTATATTATGGCTCGCAGTGTACGATTTCCAATCTTGACCATTTATCATTTATTTCAAGATAAATGAATGATAAAAATCAAACAATGCAATGCTGGATCGCAAAAAGTTAATGGAGAACCGAGGCGAGAGTTTAACGCCTAATCCATATATTATATTATCATATATTTTGTATTTGTTATATTAATTCATTATCGAAAAACTTTTAACAGCTTTTTTTTTTCAAATAATTTAACGTTTACAAAAGTGTTCGGAGTTTTCGCGATTCTTGTCGAAAGATTAAATCACGTCATCCATCACTCAAACCCGATCGGACATCGACATTCTTAACTTACTACTAGTTTGAGTTGGATATTATATAGGTTTAATCACATCGCAACATTTAAGTGAAAGAAATACGAAGACTATACTTGAAAATAAATGTGTTGCAGATAATAATTGAACGATAAGTTATATTGATGGTACTACTACTATCATCATCATACTCTGTAACGCACTAATGAACGAGTACAGTTTGAGAAAAAAAAAAAAAAAAAACCCCAAACATACTTCGTACCATGGGTATCATTCTTCTCTTCTCGAGTTCTTCCACACTCGTGTGTTTAATATTTTAAAGAAACGAGAAATCATAATTTCTTCGATTATACAATTCTGAGCGAAGTATGTTAATTACATATAGAGAAGAACAATAATAGTCGTCGTTTTCAACACACCCACCTCGGGTATCTTAACCGAGTGGCGAAGAATACCTATGGTCCGGCTTTCTTGTCTGAGCTTAACTGTTCATCGAACAAACGCAATATTGAAGTTGCATTGTATTGTGAAAATGACCATTTTCGTCACAGCATTGAGCCCACATTGTGTTTATTATATTATTAGAGTACGGATATTGATGGCATTTGCTTCTTTTTTTTTTTTTTCCTATTGCTTTAAAACAAATGTGTATCAGGTATAATTTTCCATTTTTACTACTTAGAATATAAAATGCACGCCATTTTATTTTGTTTTTTGCGATTTTTTTATGTTTCAATGATTTTTGGGTACTTTTTTATTGCTTTAAAGTTACATTTTTTTTTCAAAATAAACGTTTTTTTAAAGGTTAACATTTATTTTTATAATATTATACAATGTGTTCCATAGTTTTGGACGGCTCAATCGAATTTACACTTTTTGTATTCTAATGTTTTTCGGGGCATCTTCGGGTACTATTTTTTTACTTTTTTATAAGATTTATACAGCTTTATTTTCACAGTCCTTGTCTTTAGTTTTGTATTGTTGCTTTGAAATCCCTATTCTATATATTGTTTTCCAATACTGTAACACGCGGTACGCAACTTTAACAACATAATATTTCATTAAATCCTAGTCGGAAAATATAAGAAAATATTACGACGGTGTTATTTGAAATATTAGTTTAATTTAGGTAAAAAAATAAAAATTCCATTTTTTTTTTTATAAGTTATGATTTATAACTCGAGTCTATGAATTGTTGTGTTTATCAGACGGGGGTAGTTTTTTTGGTGTTCCTTTCCCCCCCCATATTATTATTATTTATTTTAAATTAAATCCCTATTCACCTGAACGCATTTTTTTCTTTCTTTTTTTTTTTTTGACTATATCATTTCCATAAATATACGCTGTGTTCTAGCCGTACGTAAATAATACGATATCAGTGACACGTTTCTCGTTTGATTTACGGTAATAGTCTACGCAACATAATGTCCACATGACGTATAATATAGTACACACAAACGTGTAACGTTTATTAACGAATAATAACATTAAAGACACGACTATTATTATTATTATTATTATTATAACAACGGAGAAAGTTCACGAACAACGTAAAAGTTTAATTAGGAAAACGTTTTACTACGTAACACGCATATAACAAGACGTCGTCGTGGTGTTATTGATGTTTTGTTTTGTTATTTTTGTTATGAATAGCAAACGGAATAAAATTCTTTTGCATATTTTTATTAATTTTATTTCGTTTTAGATTCTGAACGAAGTGAAGAAGCTAGTGTTTTTACAATGATGTTTATTTTTATTTTATTTTATTTTTTTTCTGTGGACAACTTTACGTACGGAAATAATTGCCCAAAAGTTTCGATCAGCAATTTTTCGAAACCGAATTCGTCTGTAGATGGTACTTTAGAGAGGTCATTTTTTGAATTTCTCAATTCTTCAATTTTTTTTTTGAAAAAACTACTCAAAATTTGACAAAAACGACTCGGAAGCCATCATTTTTTGATCTATTATTAACTTCTTTCGTTCAGAATCGTTTTTTATTGAAGAAATTATTTATCGTTTCTTTGAAATTTAATACACCCACCAAGAGCTTCACACGCGAGATGCGAAGAATACTCGTCGTGCAAAGAACACCCGTCGTGCAAAGTAGTATGTCCGGCTTTTATTTTTATTTTTTGTCTTTTCTGAGGGTTATAATGGGGACTTAAAAATCTTCACAAATCGTGTAGCTTCTAAGTTAATGGCCAAATTGTTTCTTTTTTTTTTTTTGTATATTTCATAATATTTCGTAATGTGATGAAAAATATTAATGAATGTATCGAGATTGACTTTATGGATTTTTGATATTTTGTGTTGCAGTGGGGTGTAAATATAACATATGAAATATACTTAGCTGATGTAATTTTATATTTTTAATGAAACTATTTATGCGAAATAACGGTCACAACACGAGCCGCCTCGTAGGCTAGAAACGTATTGGAAAAACACTTTGAAAATTTGTAAAATTAAATTTTAAGCAACAATATCAACGCGGTTAGTATACTTTTTACAAATTAAACGCATAACTTACTTTAATTCATTTAGTTTAAGATGTTTACTTACATTTTGTAAGTTTTAATTCTAGTCATTTAACTTAAGACATGACGTTATTTAAATATTTTTAAGACATTTACACTTTTTCTGAACATAACATTATTATTATTTTTTGCTTAATAAGGCATATTATGCATTTTTGAAAATTCTTTTATACTAAATTAATGTAAAAGCATTTTTTTTTTGTAAATTTTACTGAATAATTAAGAGAATTTTAGCATCTCATTTTGAGTATTTTAAGAGAATATTAATCGGGCCTCTAGTTATAATATTGTATAGTTCACCGAATCGTTTCTTCTACCCTAACCCACGTCGAGTATATTTTAGTTTACCTACCCTCAAACGCCAACCGCGAGAATGCGTAAAGAAACATCGTCTTGACGTATGGGGGTACAATTTAACATTAAATTAACATAAATATATTAACCAATCATTTTTTTTTTTTTACTATTTTAATGTTATTACTCATAATCAAGTTTTGAGTTTGGACGGTGAAATAAGATATTAATTGAATTGTTAATTATTATAATATACGTATATATTATATTAAATATAGTATTATAAAATAAAGCTTTAAAAATCACCCATCTGGTCTTTGAGCTCTGCACGAAGTGGATAAATATATTATTATATGAAGACTCAAAAGTATTTATAACTAATTAATTATTTTACCATTGATAAAATTTACACATAATAAACATCGTTTGAAAACCTCTGGCTTCTTCGCTCCGCTCAAAATCTATTAGATACATAATATTTATTTACTATATAGTTTAATTTATTAGGACGATAAATTCGAGGGCGGCGGGGGGAGAGACGATTGCCGAGAAATGATTTACGCAGTAGTCAGTAAATAATTATTTCATATCTTCGACACAATCAACCGACAGCAAAGTTGTAGTAAGTGTTTTATGCCGTTATGACATATCATCGAAATCGTTGTTAACGACAGACACAATAAAGTTATCGAGTGAAATGGTACTTGCGTGTATATACATGCGCGCAATAATTCAAAATTTAATTTGATATTATGCATAATATAATAATAATAATAATAATATTATGTCTTAATATTTAAGAAAGAAATTTTCAAATTTATAATGCGTGAAATTAAATTGGAGTGGTAGCACGGACTACGAAACGTTGAAAACCATTGACGAATATAAACTAGTGATTCTCAAACTGGGGGGTCGAATCCCTTGGGGGTCACAAACAAATTGTTAAAGATTGTCAATACATTAAATAAATAGTAATTTTTTTAAAAAATTATTATCGTACAGTTAACAAAAATTTGGGATTTCTGATGAAAAAATACGTTCATATTCACCGAGTATTATTATTATTTTAATTTTAATACAATAATTTGTTTTTTTTTCAATGTATATTTCTGATTACATTCGGTGTACTCAGAAATTGGCCCTAAATGATACTTTAGATAGGAAATTTATTCAAATTCTCAATAGTTATTCCAAAAAATAAAAAATGAAGAAAACCCTTTCGATTTTGAGTAAAAACACTTAAAACGTTATCACACATTATAAATTGGATTATAATAATAATAACAATAATAATAATATGTAAGCTAAATTTGCTTTTTAGGCCACTGCACGTCTGTGGTGGCCGGTGGTCGGATTAACGGATGTAGCGAAATCGTGGTATAAGAGGGAGGGAAATAGACCCTCCCTATTGCCCTGTCCCGGTGATTCGGTTAACGCGGTAAGTGGTAACTCAGAGGAGCGGCAACGCAAAGAGCCACCGCGGTGTGAGCGTAGTACAATATCAACGGCGGACTGAGCGCCAAAGTTACTCGAGGGGGAGGGGGGGTGCGTGGACGGATTCGAACGCCATCGCCGAGCAGGCGCGTATTATAATATAGTTACGTGACTCGTAGTAATAATAATAATAATAATAATAATAATAATAGTAATTTAATGCGCAGGTATGTACACACACACACACACACACAGACTTCCGTCATCCTGCACTTCCGGCGTCGGAGCGTAAATAGATGACGAAAGTTTCCACTAGCTCGCAGCATCCTCAGTCCCGGACCACGTGATCCGCGGTGCCCGGAAAACGGTGCTGTGTTTCGGCACAACCGCCTTTTTTTTTTTTTTTTTTTTTTTTTATAAATGCAAGTGTTTTGGCCTCGCGAAACGCCCAACAAACTCGGAGGTGACAAGTCGCTGTTTATATATATATATATATATATACAGGGTGGGGAAAAAAGCATATATGATTATCTATTTACCATGATATTCTCCTAATCGTTGCACCAAATAAAAACATAATTTTTTTTTTTCTTTTACATTTTTCAGTTAAACGATTTCTCAAAATCGAAAAGAAAACTAAATAGTTTTCACGATAATCAAATAATTATAAGTATTGTCACCACTAGATTGTATGCTGAATATTCTTAAAATACAAATATAATTGTCATGTAAAAGTTTTTTCTCATATAAAAGTGGAATATAAAACTATTAAGTTCTTTTTTTTTTTTAACAATAACAAACTTTAAAAGTTTCAAGTAAAATTTTCTTGAATAAATTGAAACTCCGCTTATTAGAATCGTTTTATTGGAGAAATAATATTTATCGTTTTTATTTAAAATTCAACACTCCCACCAAGTCTCACCGGAGATGCGAAGAACAACCATGGTTCGAAATATGTTCGACTATTTTTTTTTTTTTTTTTTTTTACGGCGCCATTACAAAATATGACCAAAACCGGCTACACTTAGAAGAAACTAAGAAGTGATTTAAATAAACACAATAATAATAATAATAATAATTTTTTGGAGAGAAACATAGAAGCCTGACGGTACTGTCGGAGTGATGCTAAACGGCATTTTTAAACTAATTTCGATTTACATGGCTCCCAAAACGCGAAACGTGTAAATTTGAACGGAAAGAGTATAACAATATTTTTGAACGAAATGAGAAAATGATTTTTTTTTTTTCATTTTCGGACGAAAAGAAGAATGTCGTTTTTGATACCGAAACTCGACCTGCATCTGAGTGTGTTTTGTAACTTCAGGGAAAGTAACAGAACCAGTTAATTGTTTTAGTAGTTTAAGAGCTGAATATTTCATACAACGAATATAATAAGTATTGTTTGTCATATTATCGATAATTATTAATTATTAAAGCAATTAAAGCAGAGAATAGATGTACCGTTGATTTTAAATTGTATTACATAATTTTTATAATAGTTATTGTTCACTTGTTTTTAAAAGAACGATTTGAAAATTTGGCGCCCCGAAGCACAGACATCTCTTCCGACAGTCTCCTGATGATAGCCGTTACGCCCCACAGAGTGTACGAGAAACTTTCGGAGCACTTTTTGTGTCCAAACAAGAGTTTTACAAAAAAACCAAAAAAAAATCGTTACATTCGTTCGCTTAAAACTTTAAGTATTTTTTTTTTTTTTTTTTTTTTAAGTCTCTTTTTAAGAACAAAAACTTGCCCGCGTTGTTTGTAAAACATAATGTACTTTAATTCGTCGTCTATCGTGGACTGTTTTCCAGAGTTGTATAACAATCGTACTTTCCTCGGGGTTCGTTGTGAGAATAATATTCCCCTTTTTTTTTCTCTTAATCCATGCTACCACTTAGGGGTTGAAATCATTACGAAACGTGAAGGACAGAAATTAATGACCGATAAATAAGACCAAAAAATATTTTGTGTTTTGCATAGATTAATATAGAGTTTTACACATCGATTAATTTCTACGAAATTTCAATACTCTGTGTTGCAGTGCCACAAATATAAAAATATATAACGCAGAATACATAATATATGTGATTTTACAATACACGATGAAATTGAAAGTAAAAAAAAAAATAATATTTCAGTGAAATATTAAACGGTGTCATATCGAGTGACACATACATCGGATGGAATAGGAGTCAGTACCTATTTAGAATATCTTTGATAATTATAATATTTAAACGAATTCAATGCATGACCACAGAAAGGTAGTAAGACGCGACATATATTTTATTTAAATATTATTAAGGCATTAGACTTGAATGACCATACGTCCTGTTTTATACAGGATTGTCCTTTATTTCGGCTCTGCGTCCTGTTGTCCTGACGAAAATTCTCTCAGCACGCTTTTTGTCCCGTAATTTCAAGTCTGTCCCATATTAATCCCGTTTTTTGACTTACTGTTGATTTAAAATTTTTGAAATTAAATTATTGAATAAAATAATATAAGAATCTAGTAATTTTGTGGATACCATTTGATCAATTATAATCGTAAAATGAATCAACAGGTTTTTTTTTAGAAAGCAAAGTATACAATGTACATGAATAAATGATATGAAGAAATTTTGAAAAGTATCAATTTAGTTTAATTATGTTATTTTTATGTTTTTCAAAATAATATTTTTATGTGATTAAATTTAACCTATAATAGGTAGTTTAAAAATTATACTTTTTCACAGTTCATAAACATAAAGAAAAATTATTTATAAATATGTGTGAGTGTGTTAAATATTTATTTATTTAAAAAAATACTATGTAAAATATTTTTGTCCTGTATTTTATTTTCTCAAATATGGTCACCCTACATTAGACTGGTCAAAACAAAACAGCTTTTTTTCCCGACAAAATCATTTTTGAATTAAAGACAGTATGTCAATGTAAAAGTATAATTTTTGCGCATTTTTTTGCTATGTTTTTTTTTTTTAAAGAATATTAGAAGAAAATTTGGATTTTTTTTTTTTTTTGAGAAAATTAGAATCTTATTTTGGATATTTTAAGAGAAAATTTTATTTCGGCCTCTAGTTACAAAACGTTTTGGAACGTGAACGAACACTGTATAGTGTTTGCGTTTGAACTCGTGCGTCGAACGATTGCATGTGAAAAATTACAAGAAAACAGGTAAACAATAATTATTATGTATCAGTGATTAATGAAATTCATTATGACGTATATTATATATTACTATACAAAGAATGAATAATTATTGCGGTTAAATCCTAATAATAATATTATAAATGAATCTTTGTAATTTTTTTTTTTTTGGGGGGGTTTTTTTTTTAATTGATAAATAATACTGTTTGCTAATGAACTGCAAGCGATCGAAATGAGCAAACTTCAGCGAATAAACGATTAAAATATAATGTGGACGTAGAAACTTTAATTTAATCCACAGCGTTCGATTATTAAGAGATCTTGAAAGATCCATTACATTTCGTCGATGCCGTCGAAACTCTTTGTCGAGTTTATTTTCCGTTTTTATAATATTCTGATTCAAAATCATACATCAGCTACCTACTATATTGGACGTCTACTACTGAGCTCATTTCACAATAATATTATAAATTATTAACGGTAAAAATGGTTTTACGGTCATTTTTATGAATATTATTATTATTAAAAAAAAAAAACAATTGACAATTTTTTTTTAACCTTACGATGATTTTCCAAATCGAAAAACCGGTCGTTAAAGAAAAACAATTATAAAATACTCCAGGTTAAGTTTATTTATTATTTATTTATTTTGTTTTATTTTTATATATTTATATATATATATATAACATAGGTTTTTATTTTTATTATTGAGTATATTAATTTTTAAACATTTTATTTTGTTCTATTATTTATTATTATTAATTTTGATAAATTTTTGTACATAAATTTATATTTTTTTTTCTCGTCGAAGGTCACGATTTTTTGCAACATGTTATTTTAATCAACTCAAATACCGAAAAAAAAAAAATAATAATAATAGCGAATCGTTCAATTATTTTCGCAAAAACACTGTTTTCTTATTTCAATTATTTTGTTCCACCATTTAAAAACATGTATTTTTAAATGTAATTTATGTATTGGCAGCAAGTTGGAAACGTAAGTATGGACTTGAATGAATGGAAAAAAAAAACATCCTCTCCTCTTGAAAGCTACAGAAACTGAAAATATTTACATATTTCTATAATAAATTGTTTAGCGTAGCATATTTATTATATGAAACTATGGTACACGGTTTTAACAAAAACTGATCAGTGAAGTAAGTACATTTCATATATATATATATATATAATATATGTATACACACTTATTGAAAATATCAATGTTCGTTATGAATAACAACAAAATTAAATGTGTTGATTTCAAACAAAAATTTAAGAATTGCACAAAAACAAAAAATTGTTATTTTTTTTAAAAATATTTTAACCCTTAACGCGGATCAACATCGTTCAATTGGTTTCAAATGACTGCATTGAAAAAAGCCGGACATACTTGGCACGATGGGTGTTCTTCGCACGACGGGTGGGATTCTCTTGACGGTAAAAATAAAAAAACGATTCTGAACGAGGGAAGTTAATAATATAAAAAAATAAAATGTTAGAAAAACGTCCAAAAATTTTTTTTCACATTTTCCAAATTTTCTTTCGCCAAAATCTTTCTTCTATTATTTTTTATCTATGTTTAAATTTTCATAAAATTCGGATCAAAAAATGATGGTTTCCGAGTAGTTTTTGTCAAATTTTGGGTAGTTTTTTCCAAAAAAAAAAAAAATAAAAATTGAAGAATTGAGAAATTTAAAAAATGTCCTATCTAAAGTATCATCTAGAGGAAAATCCGGTTTCAAAAAAATTGCTGATCGAAACTTTCGGACAAGTATTTTCATACGAAAAGTTGTACACAGAAAAATAAATATCATTTTACAATTCTTCACTTCGTTCAGAATCTAAAATGTAATACTCTTCAGTAAATTAATAATTATGTATATTGTGGATGACGTGATGGGGGGGGGGCGGGTCTCGGTGGAAATTTATAGCGAAATTAATTTTGAGAAATATTCGTTTTAAAGTTATGTGGTTTTTTTAACCTTTTTTTTTTTTTTTTGGAAATATTATTAATAGAAACAATTAAATTCGAGAACAACGTTTTTGGAGAATCGGATAATATCGTTGACTTACGCGCGTTAGAGATATTAATAATATACGGATATTTCTTGACGAATTTCCAAGGGACGGGATACGAAGAAAAACCTGGGATTCCCAGCCCCCCGCCGGAGGGTATGGAAATAGTTTGCATATTTTTTCCCTTTATTAATAATATTATTACTACAATATGTTATTGTTTTAATATTAAGACGGGGGAAATATGTGTGTAATGTGGAGCTTAGAAAAATAAAAAAAAAAAACAAAAACAAAAACGCTTCGGCCGTAGTTTTTCATGATTTTTTGTGCCCCCGTAAGAAAAAAAAAAAAAAATAATAATGACAAACGGTTATTTCGCGTATGATATTAAAAAAGTTTATCGCGTTATTATCAGCGGCGAGATAGTTTGTCATTACTTTTTCTTAATATTATATATAACAGTCGATAACTAAAACCGTGCACGTTGAATAATAATAATATAAAACTCGAGTAATTTTATCGGCACCACATGTCGACAATAATATTATTTCCAGTCACACTTGCAGCCCTCTCCGGGCGCATGGTGGTGAATCGGTGATGCGTTAAGTACGCCCAAATGTCCTATTTTTTTTTTTTTTATTTATATTTTTTTTTTTTCGTAAACTGCTCCCAGATTTAAATCCCGGTCAAAAAGTAAATATCATAATATGTAAACCGCGCCCGACAAGTATTGTCTACCGATTATTATTATTTGCACGACGGGTGGGATTCTCTTGACGGGATGTATTGAATTCGAAAGAAACGATTAATATTTTCTTCAATAAAACGATTCCGAGCGAGGGAAGTTAATAATGTTAAAAAATAAATGAGAAAAAAAATGTTTTTTCACATTTTCACAAATTTTTTTCCGCCAAAATCTTTGTTATACGATTTTCTATCTATGTTTGAATTTTCATATGGTTCGGATCTAAAAATAATGGTTTCCCGAATAGTTTTTGTCAATTTTTGGGTAGTTTTTTCCAAGAAAAAAAAAAAAAAATTGAAGAATAATTGAGAAATTCAAAAAATGACCTCTTCTAAAGTACAATCTAGAGGCAAATCAAAAAGTTACTGATCGAAACTTTCGAACAAGTATTTCTGTAGGAAAAGTTGTACACAGAAAATAAAAATAAATAAATTGCATTGTAAAATCACTAGCTTCTTCACTCCGTTCAGAATGTAAAAAAAAAAAATTCCCCGGCTTAATGACAACGCGCAGGTCTCGCGGGACCGTAAAATTCCGTTCGTTGTTCAAAAATTATTTCACTCGGAGTCTTAAATCAGTTTTTGAGAATAATGTTTTCTCCCCGCGAACGACGGACAGAAATAAGGGAGAGAGAGAGAGAGGGGGGTGGGAATCCATCGAGAGTCTGTCATAAATTATACAAAGGCGCACATAAAAAATTATTATATATTTATGTTTGTTCTTTTTTGTAAAACGACCGTTTTGTTTTTTTTGTTTTTTTTTTTTTTTTTTACGACCACTTTAGAGAAAGTCGAGTCAGATAAAAGTCGATCACGTGATTAGATTGTTTTCGTTCGCGTTATTCCGAGTTATTAGCTACGGAAAAGAAAAAAAAAACCCGGCCGTCTTTACATTTTTATTTATGCCCCAAAAATTATTTATACCCCTCTTTTGTAACGGGCACTCGGATTAACTACAAATTTCGACGCGCACGCGATCAAATCACAGTCATCGAGACCCGACATAATTTGGAATCGCTGAAAACGAACGGTTTGCATTTGCGAAATTGTATTGTTCTTTTTAGAGATTCTGAGTGGAGCGAAGAAGTTTATCATTCTACAATGATGTTTATTATTATCATTATGATTTGCTTTTTCTCTATCTGTGAACACTTTTTCGATTTTTTTCCCCCCTCTTGAAAGTCTTTAGAATTATATGATAATATAAATCAACGGGGTACTCAATCTTTTTTTATTCGCGTCGTACCCCTTGACCTCTCACCAGTGGCTTTGCGGACCCCCGCCCCCAAATGGGCAAATTGTAATATTATATTTTCACATAAGATAGAGATAAGAATTTACGAAATAACTAAAACGAAAAATTCGGAAATATTTATTTATTTTAATACCGGCGTGTGCTTGTATAACGTATAATGTATATAATTTGTAATTAATATAAAGCTGAAAATTTAATTTTCATGTAAATATTTTGGTTTGTTTGCTAGCGCTTAATTTTTTTGAAATCTGGCTCCACAGGTGATAGGAAAAAACTCGTAAGTCTGAACTCACAGAGATTCTGTTACGGTATTTATATGATATATTTCGTGTGAAAAACAGAAAAACCTATTTACAATGTTCCGCAAATGATAATAACATCACAGATATCAAATACAATTTTTACTTTCTCCGCGGACCCTTGGCTGAGAACCACTGATATAAATCATAGATCTTTTGTTGAGTATTAATTTTAGATTGTGAGTGGAGTGAAGTAGATAATGATTTTACAATGAATTTCTTTTTTCCCCTATAGAAATACTAGTTCAAATGGTAACTTTGTGGTAATCAAAATCACATTCAGATGATTCGGCTTTCCCGTCTATACTTTACTGTTTTTAAAACGCATTTTTACAGTTACCTAATAATTTATACGTATATTACTATAATTATGTCCGCCTTAAATTCTATTTTCAGACAACTGTACGAAGACGCGTACACGTGTCGTTGTCTAACACAGTGTTTCCCAACCTGGGTTGGAGCGCCTCCCTTTTGGAGACGTGCAGACATTGCTGGGGAGTCATTACAATGTAAAATTTTTAATTAATGTACAGAAAAAATTAAAAATGTATGTAACGATCGTTACATACGTATTAGGTATCAATAATGGATTTTAAATCAGAGCTTAGCCTCTAAATATAACTCATTATTATTATTATTATTATTATTATTACTTTATACAAATTTAATTACCGCAGTTTTATTATTCACAGTCTTTGACTGTTCTGTTATATTATTATTTACTGATGTTGATATAATTATTATCATCATCAATCAAAAGTTGTCATTCCAAGTATTCTGTAGTTTATTTGTAAAGTATACAAAAAAGATGATTTATATTTTATTTTTGCATTGAAAGGGAAGGGGAAGTGTAGAAAATAGAAAGGGTTGGACGCCCCTGATCTAACAGGTCTTTTTGTGCGTTGTGGCACGCAATTTAACCGCTCTGTAAACGAGTTTGAGCGACGCATAATGCGTCAAATCACACAGATCGACTTTAAACAATTGGATTTGAACTTTATACAGCCTCTCGGTCGTAACAGTATTCGGACAGATTTACAGAGGGTGTGTGTGTGTGTGTGTGTGTGAGGAAGAGAGAAATTATTATCCGTATCGAACAAAGGCATTAAACCGAGTGTCGAGCCCAGATTTGTTTTTAATTAAAACGTTTTGTAAAACAAAATAATATAATATATTCTCCGGTCTCGGAGAGCTTTAACGCGAGATTTCGACCATTCGAATAGTTAGAGAATTGTATTTATTTTCGTTTCGCGCCGCTCCGACGAAATATGCGAATTATTTTATAAAATAATAGGTGTAAATTATTTCCTCGGAGTATTCAAAACGTAAGAGCTTCGGTGACGGTCGAATATTACATTAACGCAAAAGTTCGAGAACTTATTTTAAGGTACGAACCGTTTTGGGTTTATTTTTTTTTTTTGTTAATTCTGACAACTCACAACAATAATCAAATGCCTTATTATTTTTTTTCTGCTTGGCTTCTTAAACAGAAAAAATAAAAAAAGGATACAAAACAATGTTTCACATCTAAATTTTCATCAAAGGATTCATATAACTTTAAATTGTTTATTTTAAAAAATGAATAAATATGATTTTATACTTACAGATATCTACCTACATAAATTATTATTATAAAAACGAAAATTCGATATTAATTGTTAATTCTTGCAACTCATTACTATTTACTCGTTTCACAGAAAATTAATTTTCATTTTTAAAAAAATAAATAAAGTCTATCTGTATATAAATTTTCATAAAGTTTGCATCCATTTTTGTGCATTTGGTAGGTATAGGAATAAAATAAAAAATATTTTTCACCCTCCTACCACCATCCCCCCTTTTTTGATCGCGATTTTAGTATTTTTGTATAAATGGATCAATGCACAGCCAAAACTAATGTGCTGATTGACTTGAAATTTTCATGGTATCTTTGTACCACCGTGTATAGTTTCATTAAGATAGGATTTTGAAAATTTTTAAAAAACAAGTAATATTTTGTAAAAATTGAACGTGACCAACCTCCATTGGGGGGGGGTAAAGGGACCCGCAGTTTGGGAACCTCTGCGTTTGCGTGTGACACAAGGTGCGTTTGAGCTCTTTGAGTTGGGCCGGAAAAAAAAAAAAAAATAGAAAAAGAAAAAAATTACCGAGCCCGAACAACAACTGACGTGTCACTTCATTAAACGCGCACCGCCAAAGTAGGGTCACCGAGGAATTGAAAGTCCGTCCGCAGCACGGGAATCCCGACGTCAATCTACTCGAGTACTCTCTCTCGGACACTTTGACCGTTTTATTGTACCCCCCCCTTCCCCCGGCCGCCGTTCTTTTACCTGCCTCGTTCTCGTTTCCCCGCGATCGACAGAAGTGTGCAGACACTGGTATAGAAGCCGGGTCTGTCTAAAAGCTAAATATCCGGTCAATACGCGTCAGTAGTGGTTGAAGGGGGGGAAAAAAACCAGCCCCGGTGTCATTTTATATTGCATTTTTTTCAGTAGCCTCTCTCGTTGTTCGGGAATTACTTTTGTGCGTTTAAAGTTCTTTTTTCGAGACTTTTTATATTTTTTTTTTTATTTATTACAGGGCTAAAATCAACGAAAAAAAAAAAATATATATATATATATATATATATTGTTTACCGTTATGCGATGTGATGTATATAAAAACGTATTATGAGCGAATTAATTAGTTCAGCACTAGTTATAAATAATTTAAACGTTATTAGAAATTAAATGAAACATTTTATGGGTTTTCGAATTATACTTTTGACATTATGAAAAATTCAACACTGTAAGGTTTCTTGAAATCTTCAATATTATGAAAATAATAGAATGTCGGCATTCTGTTCTCAAAATATTAAAAAGGATTGCTTAAAAATGTTTTGCCTTTGCCAGAAAAATCCACATCGTTCCAACAACAGCTAAATTCGAAAATCTGTTTTGGTATTGCATTATAATTATTATTATTTTATTACATAGATTCAAAACTAACAATAATTTAATGAAACTTATAAACAATAATGTGTAAAAAACTTCACAAACCTCCTTTTAACAATGCTGGTATATATAAACTTAAATGCAACTGTAATACATTTTATATTTGTAAGACTAACAGAAATTTCAAAACAAGATACATAAAAAATACATATCCGAAATTAAATTTGAAAAATATAATCCTAATTCAAATTTTGCTAAACATGTTTTAGCAAAACAACCATAATATTAATTTTCGATATGAATAAAGATTTAGACATTTAGAACTACCCAATACAACGTTTACATTAATTCAGTATCAGAAGATAGTTACATATTATACACAATGAAACAAAAGAAAAATAATTTTAATAATGTGTGTTAAATATTCAAACAAATTTTAAAAATAGTATAATATATTAAAATATTTTAGATAATAGTATCGAACACACATAGAATTCACGTTTTGACACATCTATATACTCTCTGTTCATTTTAAACAATCTATTTTATTATTATATTCTCTATGCAAAACAACCATTCAATCAATTTCTACATTGTATTTTTTATTTAAATGTTTTTATTTTCATTAACAATTTTCATGACCTGATGATGATTTTCAAAATCTAAACCGGTCGTTAAAGAAAAACAATATTAATATTCCAAGCCATGTTTATTTTTATTTATTTATTTTATTCATATATTTATTTTGTTATTTAATTATAATATAGTGTATTGACATTGATTTTATTTATTTTATTTTATTTTTATTATTGAGTATTAATATTTAAACATTTTAAATATATTTTGTTTTATTAAAAATGTTTAATTTTTTTTTTCGTTTTAAGTAACCCTATAAAATGCATAAAAATCAAAAAGGAAGTGTAATAAACACGTTTTTTATACGGGCGCAAGATGTTTACGATTTGAAAGAGTAACTTTAATAAAATTACTGAACTACAAGCATCGTTTATAATTTTCTAAAAAAAAAAAAAAAAATGAAAATATGACTAATGAATTTTTTTCCGACTCCCACACCGAACAAAATACAAACATTTTCGTTGTGCAGTACGTATTTACGGTTCAAATTTAATTTAGTTGAGGTTATTATTTTTTGGATTAAAAAACAAAAAATAAAACAAAAAAATAAATAAATAATAACCGAAAAAACAAATAACTACGGCCAATTTTGTTGTAACGGTATAGTATCGTAAATTTCAAAGTATTGTTCGCGGTATGTAACCAACCCTCGTAACATTTGGTAAAACTCCGTTGCCTATAATAAATAAAACAAATAACAAACGCCGCGAGTCAGAGTTGGAAAATTGATTTTTAGGAAAATACATTTTTCAGAACATTTCTGGTCTACCCACTACAATATAACTGCAGTACGATACGAATAGAATTACCTAACAAGTTTTTAAAATACAGATAAGACTTATTTGATTTTTATATATATATATAAATAAATAAACGTATATAACAACATTAGACAATGTTAAAAATTTGAGTATACTGAATATGCTTACATAAAATACGTAATTACAGAAAAAAACACCTATGTGACTAATGATGACCGCCTTGAAATCGATATATTTTCTACTATTAAAATGATATAATATGACTCAATGGATTTTAAAACTCCCTTTCAAAATATTTATAACTCATAGAATATACATATTACATACCTATAATACAATGGTGTATAATATTACATTCGTCATCATCATCAGTGAATGAATTATGACCATTTTTGATGATTATAAAATATGTAGAAACGTATTCAATTTAAATTTGCCCCCCCCCGACGTTCCCTTCAGTAAAACGCTCCCTAAATATTAAAAATTCCCAAAAAGAGGTGGTAACCGCCCCACCTCGTTGGGAACCACTGGTCTAGGCGTATAAGTTTACTTGTTTAATAATTAAAATATTAGAATAACAATTCAAATACTACACTCTTTCAAATTTCGATTTCTGAACACATCAGAATTTGGTGAAAAATGAACCATAATATACTTAAGTACGATCGATGATTCATGATTAAGGGTTGTGAATTTGTAGGAAAGTGCATTTTTTTTTTTTTTTTTTTTTGGGGGGGTTATTGTGAAACATAGCTTTGTAAGTACATAATTTGAATTACGTGTAACAACGAATCCATGTATGAAACTTTTTTTTTTGCATTTTTTGACGTTTTTTTATTTTATAGGTCATTTTCCGGTATTTTTAATTAAATTCCGTCAGTCAATTAACATCTTTCGAAAACACCTTTTTTTTTTGTTTTACACAGGCCGTATATACGTCAAATTTAAAAAATGTTTCAGGTGAATAGCATTATACAAAATTCGAATTCAACCAACATTTTTATTTTATTTTTATTAAACAAACATATTTTTATGCATGTAAAATTTAATCTACTAATGTATAATATCCCATAATATCATAATAAAAATGTAAAAATTAAATTAAATACCATTTTATACCATATTTTTGACATTTTGCATTGCATATTTTGCATTTCAAGTGCATATTTCAATGCATTTTCGTATATTACAGTTTCGGATCGGAGAAAAAACGCGCCGAGAACGAGATGGGGAAAAAAATTTCAAATACAATTATAGCGAAATATCGCAAGATAAAAAAATAGATTATTGAAATAATAATGTTGTAAAAGAAAAAACAAAAAAATAAAAATAAATAAAAATAAAAAATAAAACGAACGAATGCTGCTTTTTGTTTTTTGTGTTTTTTTTTTTTCATCCCCTGTATATAATATCTATATATATATATATTTATATTTATTTTCATATATTTATATAACGGTTAAAGTTGAAGTCCCTGGGCGTTTCTTTGTGCGGGATAACATAAAAAACCATCCATAACCGCCTGAGCAGCAGCAGCAACACAGTTAATAGCCGCGCGGCGTAGTAGAATTATTAACGGTTTCGTGTGCCAACACAGAGTTTCGCCGCGTGGCAAACGGCTCGGAAGCATTTTAAAATGGTAAATAATAATATTACGGACGTCATTATAATCCGCGGAAGGATAATTTACGATCGGCTCCTTCTAGTGGCGTGGCGCGCGTCGAAAACGTATAAACGGCGAATATCCCCCGGACAAACGCGATCCTAACGAAAATAATCCAAAACCATAATTTCCACCCCCCACCCCTCACCCCCGTTCGGAACGACGTAATTTTGAAGGCCTAAAATGGTGTGTTTTAGTGCAGGTACAAATCGTGTAGTAAAATAAAGCTAAGCATGTGGTTCAAATTTTCAAAATGGATTTTTGAAAAAAGTCTATAATATAAAGTTCGATAATATAGTTTTAACTCGAAAATCATTATTGAAAAAATGAAAAATACCATCTGTATTATCACTTTTAAGTAAACTTTTACAGTACCTAGAAGAGCAATATTAAGATATTTTACTTTGTTTGATAAATTGTAAAAATGTACCTATTTTTTTTTTTTTTTACTTTTTGGTCTCGACAGACGGCAAACAGTAAAATAAATTAAAATATTAAAATGTATAGGACCTTTTTTCAGTGCATTTTTGCAATAAAATGCATTTTTTAAGATCATTTTCAAGGGATAATACATTTTTTAAGGGTATTCTTGACTGTTTTTTAGAACATTTTTCGAGGATTTTTAATGTATTTAAATCCGGGCCCTAATTATTATTACTCATTTTAAAGACGTCATAATAATCAATATAAATTAATAAATGTAATTTAAGATTTTTGCCACGACTTTAAATTTCAAGTGTAGTTATAAACGTTTTCTACTGTATATTTTTTTACAACACTCTACAATCCAATAGTATACTCGTACACTAGTAAAGTTTGCTGCGTGAAAATGTGGCGTTGATTTTAGAGTGCGTTCCAAAAACGAACGATTCTTGGAATCAATTTCTCTGTTTTTCTGATTTTTTTCTTTTCTTTTTTCTTTTTTTTTTTTAGGAAAGAATAAAATAAAGATTATTATTCTTTTCAACAGTCGAAATTCCAAATAATTCATTACTTTTGAGTACGCATAGAAGGAAGAAAATGTCGCGTTTATTTTCTACTTCTTCTTATTGAAAACGTGTCATTCAAATCAACACGTTTTGGGGCCAAACATTTCGGAGTCGTTCGAAAGATTGTTACCGGAATAGACGCGAGCAAAATATGTATTCGTTTAAAATTCAAATAGTGTTCATGAATTAATCAATTTTTATTATTAAAGTAAGGTACTACTGGTAAATTAATTTTTATATTTCGTTATAAGGACAATGGCGTTGACAGTTCTACTTTATACATATACATAGCGTTTATATGAATAAATGAATTCAAACACTTTCGATACATATATTAATATATTATATTTTAAATTACACTTTACATATTCTTATGCTAAAAGTTATTATTGTCTTGCAAAATTATAATTGTATGAAGTTTTTTCGATAAGGTAAGGAACTGGATTGTTTTTCGCCATAAAGAGTTTTGTGTTAAATAAGCAACATAAATTCCATTTAATCATTGGCGCAACTTGAAAAATGTTTTTTTTTTTTTTTTTTGGGGGCGAATATTTATTTTTTTTTGTTTTATACCCAAAAAGCATT
>JAIPRM010001828.1:4459-34546 GCA_025469315.1 Stegophylla sp. TES_Ste_2020
TGTATTTTTCGACGCTGTATACGATGGTGTGAATTAAAATCCACATGCAACAATAGTTTTCTATCTATTTTATTCTATTTTGAAAATTCAATATTTTCGGTTATTATACTGATAAACATTTAGGCGGTGCCGCCTTATTCCACACCTTAATATATCGTATAATATAATCGTATATATAATAACCTTAATGTATCGTGGGATTCCCAACATAATTATATATAATAACACACACTATCCATTTTGTCTCGTTATCAGTATTCGAACAATACTGACCGTTTTTTTCCTTTTGTAGTTTTGTAATCATTCCAAGAAGGTTGATATTTTCCTTATTGCCATTATGTGTATTTTTCGACGATGGTGTGAAATAATATCCACATGCAATAGTTTTCTAACTATTTTATTTTGAAAATTTAATATTTTCGGTTATTATACTACATACCTACTAATTCACCCTACATAATCAAGTTATGTGTTGCGGCCTAGTGGTAATGGAACTGGCCTAGTGCGCGACAGCACCAGGCTCGATTCCAGCCCGGCACTCCGAATTTTTGCATTTTTTTTCCTTATATTATTAACTCCCTCGTTCAGAATCGTCTTATTGAAGAAATAATTTATCGTTTCTTTAAAATTCAATACACCCCTCAAAGAATCCCACCCGTCGTGCGAAGTATGTCCCGCTTTTTGTTTGTTAATTTTAATACATTTTTCGAAAACCAAGACAAGTCCGGACTTATCTTGTTTTTTCCCATAATATTATAAACCAGACTCCATTTACTCAATAACTCCATAAATAATCATTGGACTTGTCTTTTTGCCCCATGGAAATGTAAAGAAAAAAAAATCTGTAAATGATAACACCAAAAAGTTTTGAAAAAAAGTGGACTTGTCTTGTTGCATGAAGCCCTTCAATTGTAGTTGTGGCGTGTTAGTTTTGGACATATATGTATATATATATAGTTTAGAGAATTTTCTAAAATGTTCCTAATTCAAGCGGATACAAAAAAGTCGAGAGAAAACCTAATGTAAAAACTGTACGAATATTTTTTATTTCGACATCTATCACCACACTGAAATTTTTGTTACTAATAAAACCAATACCAGTGCAGTCATCAATGATCTAAATTCATCCTATATTGTGTTGAGTTAGGGCTGTTGGTCGATTTACCAGTCAAAATGTCAATAGAATATTTCTGATCTATTGATATATATTTTTTTTATACATAATTGGTTATTTATTTTTAACAATTTATCAAAATTTTAGACATTTTTATCAGTTAATATTGACTGTAAGTGTTCAAAAACCCAACCCTAATATTAAGTAAAATCAATTCTTTAAATTATTCTCAATAACTCGTGGTAAAAAAAAATATTATACAACTCTTGTGTAGCACAAGTGTCATCCATTTTTAACAACTGTGTCTTACGGTGAAAACATTTTGGGCAGATTAGGGAGTAGCACGAATGTCCTATTGTTTATCAGCATCTCTCTATTAAACGCTTTCTTCACTTAAATTGAAAACGGACAAAACTAGTTGAATAGTGGTCGACCTCAATTAGTTTAATATTCTCCTGTCACGTTACCTGAAAATTTCCATTTTTCATTTTAAGTAACTCTATTGCTGCTTTGAACACCACGATTCACTACTATTGCGATATTGGTTTTAAGTTACTATAAATATTTTTATTTTTAGGTGATAAGAGACCTATTTTTGATGATACCAGACATATTAAATATTATCATACCATTATGGGAATTAAGAAATAGAAGAGTAGCAATAAGAAGTTGCTACGAAGAAGATCCAAGCAGCTTTAAAGAAATATTGTTTCTAGTCGCTATAGTGATCTCCGGGTTGATCATTGTTTCATTACTTTAATCACAAATTTATTTGTTTTAACTATAACAAAACAACCTATGTATATTTTATATTTTTGATTGCCTTCTTAATACATTATGAAACAAGTTGGTAACATTTTTAAAAAATGGTGCATTTTTTTTTTTTTCGAGATAGTGCAAAAAAAAAAAAAACCATTAACAATTAAAACACGAATAAATCTACATGATACAACTGTAACAAGAGTCATGGGACAAGCCAACATTGATGTGCATACACAAAGTATCTAAATGGTAAACAGTGCACGTATATAGTATAACAACCTAGCAGAGCAGTGTTGGAGGAACTATCCAAATTATTTTCCAGCAGCTTCATCAGTATTCCTAAAATAAAATAAAACAACAGAATAAATACTGAATACAAAATTCACATTTATATTTGAATATTAAAATCAAGTTCCTACAGGTTACATTTGTCCACATTTAATTCGTCAGACCTGTAAATAATGTTATACAAAAACTTTATTTTTTAATCATTAAATAACATGCACTAAATTAAAATATAATTTTCAAGAACCAAGCAACTATTTTTCACAATATAACTTTTTTTCTTTTTTTTTTTAAATGTAAGTAATTCAAAAGAAACAATACACACAACAAATAATTTGACAACAAAAAAACAAAACACAAACAAGTTACAAATACAGTATAATATAGTTACTAAGGTAAGAACATACACATCACGTATTTAAACAACAACATTAGATGTTAATGGACTATTAAATTTGTTTTTAATGTGTATAGCACATAAAAAACAAAACTTAAGTATTACAAATTTTAAATATCAACTCATTACGTATATTAAGCAAACAATTTCTTTTTCATTATTAATTAAATTGTAAATTGTTATTCACTAGTAAATGATAATATATAGAACATACAAGATTACATGCAGACAAAATGTTATCTGAAAATGAAAGTTTACATACACATGCATATTATACTATGCAAGTTATTATTACTGAGAATAAAATTAAAAAAAAAAATAATAAAACTATTAAAACTCAAACTGAGAAAAAATTAAAACCTAAGCCAATAAATTGAAAATTAAATATTGTAAACATACAATATAATAATTTTGAAAATCAATAATTTTAATTTCATTTTTGGCATTTTTCACCAATTACAATTAATGTTCTAAGCAATAAAATAGTAATTAACAGTAAACGACAAATTTAAATGTATATTTTAACATGCATATACATGTAATATTATATGTATATGTATATATTCAATAGTGTTATTGTTAAATTTCCCTTTAAAATAAATAAATATTAATATATTTTTTTAATTATAAATTATTAAGTAAATGTATATATTTTTAATATATACTTAAGAAAAGTGAATAACTCAAAAACTAGAGAATACAAAAATCTTACTTGTTCGTGTTTAATTTCATTTGTTCAATTAGATCTTTAGGTGCTAATTCTCTAATACAAATTTTATGAACAGTGGTAAATAAAGGGAATCTGAAAAAAGTTGAGAAAAAATTTTTTTTAATAAATTTAAATAATGTATACCAAATTCAAGTTCTAATGATCTTACTCGTTTTCCATATTTTTATTTTTGAGCATAAAGTTAACTTCCAAAGCTGTAATTGGCCCTTGAAGTTTTTGACCGTTTAACATTTCTTTTTCGAGCTCCTCAATCGACTATAATAATATTTGAACAAAATTTTATTAAGCATAATAATTATTCTCTTTTATTGGTGTTCATTTTATGTCCAATATAATTTAAGGTAATAGATATAAAAATTTACTAAAACAATAAATGTTTTGTAAACATTATTCTAAATACTCTAATATATTTTTACTTCTAATACCTTAAAAGTAAAAAGGTAGTGAAAATAATATTACTTTACAAATATTTAGTAATGAAAAGAAAAGCTTTTACGCTATATCTTTACCCCTTAATACCCATGTGTGAGTGCATTAAAATAATAAGTACCGATATACTACAAAACATTATATACATATAATATTATGATATTTACATTAGTTTTTTTTCTTTTTGACAGTCAAGTTTTGTGTTTGATATCATAGCAATAAAATACTAATTATAATTGTATTCAATAGAATTAATATCTCAATATTACATCAAGTATAATTCAATATAATTACTATTGAATACAATTTGATATAATTAATAGACTAAACTAATAAAATATGTTTTTCCTATTATTATTGTATATTGTTATAATTAAAAAAAAAAAAATTATTAGAGGGACTGATCTCTCTTAAAATCCTAAGTACATTCCTTACTGCACTGTAAATTATTAAAAAAATAATTCCCAATAACCATTTTTGATCGATTAATTCCATGAACTATCTATATGATTATACACTTTATATGTGTAGCAGAAGTTCATATTTAAATATTAAATTGTATTTAAAAAATAAAGATTGTGCCATTGAAAGTCCCAGTACCAATATAGAAGGAATAGTTCATAGAAAATAAATGAGAAATTTAGACAGTCTGAAAGAAATTTAAATAAGCTTATAAATGTTCAACATAAATACAAACTTTACGAGAACACGGATCTGTATATTTTACAACACTGCTCCGAAAAACCACAGTTGAAAAATAGGAAATTTCATTCTTACTATTCAAACTTGTATAATATATTGGACAATTATTGGGTAGAATATTTTATTCAGATGACAGATAAAATTGTTTTCTAAACAAAAACAATTAGATATCTTTTGTAAATTACACAAAAGTCTATGTAAGTGTTAAGAAATTTTAATTACTTTTCCTGAGGACACATAAGCTTCAGACACTTTTCTGTTACGGCCACCATAGCATGTTGTGATTAAATCAGCAACACCACACGATTCAAAGAATGTAGCGAGACGAGCACCAGAGTAAAACGTATCAACAAATTTAATCATTTCCATAAGACCTATACGTATTATAGCTGCTTTGGTGTTATCTCCTAATTTCAAACCGTCAACAAAACCAGCTCCAACAGCCACGATATTCTAAAATGCACATGAAAATATTTTTAGCATGAATAAAATATATGTAGACAATTAAAATTATTAATGAACATACTTTTAGTGCTCCACACACTTCAACAGCTTCAACATCATCAACAACAGAAACACGGAAATAATCAGTTTGAATTACGTCTTTAAGAATTTTTCCAACTTTTGGGTCTCGGCATCCTGAATAAAAATTATTTTTAAACTTGAACACACATAATAACAAATTTAATTACCAATAGTAGTTTCACTGAATTTTTCATCAGCAATTTCATTAGCTAAATTAGCACCCATCAATACAGAGACATCTATTTTTAAATGTCTTTTGATAATTTGTGAAATCAGATCTATTCCACCGCCAGCTGCTACATCGAATCCCTTAAAAAAATTATGAACTTGTTACTTGAATGAATAATAAATTTTATATTTAGTGAACCAATACCTTGATTAAAGAAAGTGCCACGGCAGTAGGTTTTATGGATCCTTCAAGACTAGCACATAGTTTAGGAATGAATTGGTGAGGAATAACAAAAACTAAAATATCAGCATCTTTAGCCGCTTCAAGTGCATCAGGTACAGCAACCTGAAAACAAAAAAAGGTTTCAACTTTTTAAATAGACATTATTTTATCAGATTGAAGTTCCCTAAAATAATGACAAACATATATAATGAAAGTTTAATAACTTAACTAAATTGGATGTAAATTTCCTTAAATTTAAACAAATTATTTGTTTACTTCACTATAAATATCAAATTGATATTAGTTTTATTAAAAATAAGCAAACAAGGGTCTATCTTGCTCAACAAAAGTAAAATATGTTTTAAAAATTGGTTACATTTCCCAGATATTGCAATACAAAGCCTGGAAGGAGGACATTGGTATCTACAGTGCTCAACTGTTATATTTCTCTTATTTATTTATTTTTTTAAATTTAATGCCAATTTAATTACTAATTACCAAAAAAAAAAAAAAAACATGCCTACACATTTTAAATATTTTTATATTGCCATAAATTTAATAATATTCTATTGGAAATGTAATTAAAAATACTATTAGAATTAGAGCAAATCAAATCATACTAAAACACCCCCCTCCCATGCTACATGCAACAGTAAACATGATAATTAAATCATAAACTACAATATTCAAGCTTAGTTATAAAATATAAGCATTAAGATATATATATATATATATATGTATATTTACATTATACACTTTATTCTCTATACCCTGAGTTATTATATTAAAAACATATTAACATAATTTTTAAAACTATGGACTCCAGTTTAATTAAACAAGAGAGTTTATGTGAAAATAATAATAGTATTCTAATTGTGTTTAATTTATCTGTTTTTCTATTCTATAATTACGACTATTCAACATCAATTAAATAATATTTAACATATAAAGTAATCAGATTAAAAACCTATAAATAAAACATATAATTTGAACTGAAAATGTGTGGTATTGAAAAATATTATAAATTGCAAGCGACTTCTTTTATAATAATTGTTCAAACTATTTAAAGTAATATTTTGCATAAAACAGGTAACTTTAAAAAAAGTATTGGTTTTTATTTTATATTTTTTTTATTAAAACTTCATAAAAAAATTGTATTATTAATCTAGTAGAAACTTTCTTCTACCAAAATATTCCTTGCGAATATAATTTTCAGGAAAGTTGAATATGAAAGCTCAATTAATAATTTTTTATGAGCATTTAAGGTTAGAATTATGCCTCAAATTACGATTATTCCAAATAAAAGTACAGTGGAACCTCAATAAGTCGAAAACCTTGATAAGTCGAAAAAATTGCATTTCCCTTGAATTTCGACTTATCGAGGTTCCTCTGTAGATCTATTTTCTTTATTATAACAATATATTATTCAAAATTTAACAATTACACAAATATTGAAATACATATACATGGATTATTCTGCTATTAAATAACAAATTATTAAATAAACTGACAATTATTATTATTTATTAACTCAAACTCCTTTCAGAATTGTTTTATTGAAGAAATAATCTACCATTTCTTTAAAATTTAACCTCAGCTGAGGAGCAAATAATACCCATGGTACAAAGTATGTTTAGCTTATTTTTTCATCATTCCTTTTTTTTTTTTGAAAATGTTTTTCTGTATGAAACTTTTGAACAAGTATTTTTATAGTTTCCATAAAAATACAAATAAATAAACACCATTGTACAAACATATCTTTCCTACACTCAGAATCTAAAATATCAAATAAATGCCTTATACCAATAAAATATAAATTAATATGGATATCTAAAATTGAGAAGAGAAATATTACATAAGTGTATATCATATATTATACAATTATTATATATTATTTACATACACCATACAATTATTAAACAATGAAAACTAATTAAAACAACTGAATTAAAACTTTGTATTTATATTAGGCAATCCATTGAAAATTAGAAATTGTATTCATATAATACATAATATGTAATGTAATCACATTATTAAATCAACTAAATCATCCTGTATATCAAATTATTTAATTATATAATATGCAAAAAATAAATGTTTATAATAACAGTTTGATTGAAGTATGTAATTAGTAAGAAGATAACTCTTAAATAATTTAAGAAACCACATAAACTATATGTTATATATATATATATATATAAATAATTTCTACACTATTCTATATCCAAATGTCCTGTTGCTAAGAAGTCATTGGCAATAAATCAAAGAAATATTCATATTAAAAATTAAATGACATTGAAGTACAACTAAAAGCCCTTCATTAGTGTTATTGTCACATATTCACATACCTACTGTTTAAATAATATATAAATACATACCATAAATAAAACATTTAGATCAATTAATTCTACACACAAACTCAGAGATATGTGTGTATATTAATTTGTAAATAGATATAACAATATGTATATTATATTTAACACATATTTGTATAATGTATATACATATATATATAAATATTAAATAAACATGTTTTTACATCACCAAACAAATGCGCTAATAGGTAATACAAGTTTGAAAAAACCTTGAGCTATTTGGTTTTATTGCATAAATTAGTCAGCAACAAGTAATTAATTCCATAAAAAATTTTCCCAAAAATTTCTCTGATTTTTCCTACTAGTAATATTCATAGAATAAATAAAAATTAATGGATTTTTATTAGGTATCTTTATAATATTCAGATACGTACAAGAAAAAAAAACTTATAAAAACTATATACAACTATTTATAAAACATATAATAACACATCACAAACTTACCACATTTTCAGGAAGTTTTTTACCAGGTAAATACTTCACATTTTCATGAGTAGTATTTATGATCTCAGTCAATTTTTTTCCATCAATAAGTTCTTCAAAAACCCACATATTCACACGAGAATCAAATGCATCCAAGCGTGCTGCATTTGTACCAATAATCTTTGCGATTGCTGATCCCCTACAATAACACAATTGAAAATTGTATAATTAATATGTTTTGTCAAAATAATATGCGAAACATTAAATACTTAGGATATTGAAGTACTTTAACCCGATTCAATTTAATTAATATAAGAACTCAAATCAATAATTATATAGCTTAGTCATTTATTTATTTATATTTTATATTTATAGTTATTATTATATACATATTATAGTACTTGTCAAACACTTTTTAAGTATTATATATTAATTTTAGTATAAGTATTTTGTTAAGCTCCACTTAATTATCTCATATATAACTTATAAAACCTATTATTAGATAATAAATTTAAATTAAATATGATGTGGCTAACAATCTTCACAATATAATTTATTTGGCAGATGTAATAAGTTGGATATTTTATTAATCATTGAAAAAAACAAATTAATTCTAGAAATATCAATATTTTATAACATAAGTTAACCAATTGAGTCTTTTAAGCATAGAAGTATCATATGACCATATGAATCATAAATGGTGGCATATGCATGGGGGTTGTTTAGGAATAACAATGACAACAGGAATGTGGACAAATATTTTATGTAAAATAATAATAAAATACACAATATAAAGTATGTTAGGTTAGGTATACTTCAAATAATTTAAGTTAGAGATAAAATTATGATAAAATATAAGCATTGCAAATATCATTTCCCCATAATATTTTGTTTCATAAGATGCGCAATATTTAAATAGTTCTTAAAATTGAAAGTAATCTCATATTTATTTAAAAATAAAGATTATCGTGCATTGGCAAAATATAATGTATAATATTACATAGGTAATTCAGATAATATATATATATTCGTATGAAGTTTTTTCCACATTAACAAACAAAATAAATTAAATAAATAACTGAATGAAGACCAGGATATTACATTTAGAAACTACTAGTACAATATAATAGCATACTCTAAGTAGGTGACATAGGTTGGTGAATAAGGTGGTTATATAATAATATCTAATTCTAATAAAGAATTAGATTATATATATATATATAGAGTGATTTTTTAAGAATGATGGACACATTTTTAACCCTCTTTATAGTTTACAAATTTAATTATTTCCATGCATGATATGAATCACTAATAAAATTTGTGAAAAAATCTTTTACAATAAGAATTTATAAAATTTTTTAAATTTTCTTAAATAATAAATACCAACTACTCTAAAATTATTACACTAAAAGAGAAAATTTGTTTCAACATTTGACATATCAATTACTTATTTCACCAGTTTTCTCAAGAGTTAATATTTATTACACATTTGAAGTTTAGAGTAGGCAAGTAATAGAGTAGCAGTAATTAATTTTTTAGGGGCACTTTGGCTTTTCCATAGTATTACACTATTCTTAATTACTGGTCGAAAAAGGAATATTTAAACACCAAATTATAAAAAAAATAATAATTATAACAATAACAACATATTTTTTTGATTATTATGTTCTGTCAGTAATGATTGACATTAAAGAAAACTTAAAACATCAAACATTTTTTTTTTTCACAAAAAAGTAGTCTTAATACATAGCGATTTAAATGTTAGCTGTATTTATGCAACATACAGAATTCATCAATGTATGTCAAGTAAAAAAAAAAAAAAACTATTCCGAGTAGAGCTTTAGTAAATTAGTTAGTTGTAAAGTTCACTAATTGTCAATTTTTAATAATAAGACCTAAACATTTCAAAATAATGCAAACCTGATCATTTTTACAAATAATGCAATAGTTAAACACACTCAATACAAAACCGATAATTATTATACTTTAAAATTAACTTAAGCTCTGCTCAGAATCATTTTACTAAAGAAATAATTTATCGTTTCTTTAAAAATTATAATTATAGTTTTTTGACTTGACATTCTATGTTGATGAATTCTGTATGTTGCATAAATACCGCTATTATTTAAAACAATATATATTAAGATTACTTTTTTGTAAAAAAAGAAAAAATTATGTTTATTTGGTGTTTTGAGTTTTTAGTTTTCTTTAATATCAATCATTATTTACAGAACATAATAATCTAAAAGATATACCTACCTAATATTTGTACTAAAGTTCTGATCAAAATGTTTTCATCAAAGATCTTTATTATGAATTTATTGAATCACCCTTAAACAATAAATTGAATACGTCATGAAATAATTACAAAAATAAATCTTCCATTATTAGGATTAATAGTCACGTTAGTTATAACTAACTTATATGCTAATAAAAATGTAGGTATACATTAAAATGTAGATACCTATTTTCAGAATTCTATCTATATTTTTCCCAGAGTGGTGGCATTTTTCTGAAATATTTATAATATAATTATTATTTTTATAATAGGTGAAAATTTAGTTTACAGCATTTTCTATCATTTTCATTACATTTTTGGCAAAACTATTGATAATTTTCGGAAAACCTCTATAGGTGCTTCTCCATAACCAATTTCTAATTTATAGTTGCTGTAATAAACATTCGGATAAGTATTACTACCTACACAAAAAAGAAATGGACATAATTTTAAAACCAATATCTGCTTCGCTCTACTCAGAATCTAAGATGAAGAAGCATGTGCATATACATTTCTGACATTAATGTATAGTCGAGTGTATAGTTAAATAGTACCATTCTCACAGAAGGGTTAATGATTTTTCGCACCTATAAAACATACATGCATGTATTATGTATGTTTATTACAAAAAATATGAAAACGTTGACACATTAAAATATTAATTCAGGTAATCCAAAATGAAAGAAGTTAACAAACCCAGCATTATCAAAAGCATTAATAATATAATTAGATACCTAATCAGTTTTTTTAATTATGAAATTATAAATATACCAACTAAGCCGATTTAATTAACAGAAAATTAAATCCCACAAGACCTCCAATTATGCAATTTCTAATTAAATTAGCATTTATTTTTACAATGTCAACATGACAAATTCAAGGAAAATCACGTGATCATAAATCTTTACTTTTTTTTGTGTTTTTTCGGTGTACTAATCTAAATCATTTATCATTTGTACTCACCAGTTTCCGGATCCCAAAATGCACACCTTTTGTTTAGACATGATTTGTATATTGATATGATTCCGTAGAAGATAAATGTTAAAAAATTGTTATTTGAATTGTTCGAGAATAAGAGAGTGTCAAATAGTCAAACAAGACTGAACTGAACCACAACAGTTTGATGCATAGATGTTAGGTGTAAAAATTTTTGAATATTCCAATAAGCTGATCTGTTTTGTCATTTGATAACATTCGGCCATGACCTTCACGCAGACCAAACCACACACTATTTTTATCAAAAGAGACGGGCTGATTAAAAAAAGGAAATAATTACGAAAAATTTCTGGGGACTATTTTTGGGTAACGAACAAAAGTGATTTACAATTTCTAAAATTTCTAAAATGTTTCATAAAACAAGTACGTTAATACAATCTTCGAAAATTAAAAAAGAATTTCCTTATCAGTTATCATGCTATAATTAACCTACAAATCTTTATCTACATTTTTCCGCGCTTTTAGCATGCGAACATTACCAAAAAAACGTCGGTTGCAAGCATGAAAATAATATAATAATAGCAGGTACCTATGCCGGTAAGGTATTTGTTGAAATACTAGTAAATATTGTTTGCTAGTCAGAAGTTTCCTAAGATTTTCTGTCATCAAATCGTTCAAACATTTATCTGTAAAACTTCCAAGAAAAAGAAAAGTGAATTATGAAGTACATATTAGTTACTGGAGGTGTTATGAGTGGCGTGGGCAAAGGCATTATTGCTTCGTCCATAGGTACGCTTTTGAAATCTTGTGGAGTCCATGTTACGTCCATTAAAATTGATCCGTATCTAAACATTGACGCTGGAACTTTCTCGCCATATGAACACGGTATGTACCTACCAGAAAAACGATTATAAATTAACTTGCTAGATATCTGGTTTATTAGGACGTGACGAATGAATTTATTTATGTAAAACGATGTGTTACATTTTTAGGCGAAGTTTATGTGCTAGACGATGGTGGCGAAGTCGATTTGGATTTGGGAAATTATGAACGGTTTCTTGATGTCACATTGCATAGCCAAAATAATATTACCACTGGCAAGATTTATCAAGAAGTTATCAATCGAGAAAGAAAAGGCGATTATCTAGGAAAAACTGTTCAAGGTATTGAAAGATTTAAAATTTACTTTGAAACCATATCAATATTCAAGACCTACCTAACTACCTATTTATTTTAATATTTCATCTAAAATTTTAGATAATATTATAAACCTGCTAATGTAACGATTAGTAGACTGGATCTGAAGTTAAGTGTAAAATATCTTCTGGTCTTAAAATATAAAATATTTCCAAGAATTCATAATTAAAATTATAAATTGTTGATATTTTTGATCAAGATTAGGTAATCTTTTCAGTTGTAAATAATAAAATAACTTTCTCTCTCGTGTTAGTCTAATTTGATTTTGTAATGTATCAGTTTTATACAGTATATTTTGTTTAAATGATTAAATGTTAGCAAAACATCAGAAATAAATTTTCTGTTATAAGAAAATATAATTTATTTTGTATGTTTTCAAAAATGGTTAAACTACTGACTAGAATTCACTAGATATTTACTAAAATGAAATATTATCAAGTTAAATAGTGAATACTCATGAATAAGAATATTCTATATACCATACAGTGTATTTTATCAACTCATAAGTATCTACTTGTATGGTTTCCATAAAAAAGAATATTGATTTACTTGTCTCTTCTTTGAAGTACATTAAAGTGGTTAATATACTTGAAAAATATATTTTGTTACTATTATTTATTGGTAATATATATATATGTATTCTTTTAAAAATTTATATCTTATTTAAGATCTACTTAAATATTTTATGTACACAGTGCTGCAACTTTTGTAGGTGTATCACAACCTTTAGCAAAGTTCTGTTAGTGACATGAAAACTGACATAAAAATTTTGAAGTTGGACCGAGAATCGAACTCAGACCTCTCACTTGCCGCGTGATTACCTTACCATTAAGCTACCCAAGGGCTAGTCTTATCACCGATTCTCGTGCGCTTTGACTTGCTAACAGTTCTGAAGATGCACGTATAATATATAAGTATAATCATTTTAGGTTTTCCCTTCTGGTTGTCGGCTGACAAATGAAGGTTGAATATAATATTGTGACTACCTACCTATAAACAAATTTTCAAATAATTAATTAAAAGTTGAATCAATTATAAATTGCTACTTTCTTGTTATATGAAACTACAGCTCTTATCACAACTATCTCTCAGGACTACCTCTGTTATCACAACTACATTGTTCTGGTGGCTTAAGGCTTTGGCGATCTTCAAAATGGTAAAATAAAAAACATTGTAGAAAAGCTAAACATTATCATTTTTAATCATATTTAGGCCAATGTATGTGGCATCAAAACGTAAAGGGGTATAAGTTTATCAAAATTTAAAAAAAAATAACTATTTATATTTTGTATTATATGTATTGTTTAATTCTTGACCAATAAATTACCAAAACTTTTAATCAACTTTTTATATTTAGTATTATAATAACCTCCTTTTTAATTGCTAACTAATAAATGATTAATAAATCATGTTTCCCAAACATTTAACTTTGTATCATAATTGATTATTGAAAAAATATATATACTTAGGTAATAGAAATAACAGGAACATGGCAAACTATGATAATCTTGTATAACGGAGTCGTAAAGTTTTCCAAAACATAAGTAGTCTCATATAACAGAAAAGTATCTATAATTCTATACCAATTGTGTTTTAAATAAAAATAATCATCTATTGACATAAAAGACAATTATTACATTTTGGGGTAGACTTAGATATAAATTTAGTATGGAACTAATATGTTTATATGCAGCCTATCTTATAAAATATTAAAACTTTTATTATTATTTCAATAATTTCTGTGCTATACACACACACACACAATCATGGTATAGACTTAAAAATACAATAAATCAATATTTATAGTATAATTCATAATATTAATATGTTTTAAGGCCTGTATAATATAATTTCAAGGTGTACATTCATTTATAGGCATTGATGTTGTAAGTAGATGGACTTTTTAAATCTAAAATGTTTTAGTACATTATTGAGTATTAAATTATTTATTTAGTAAATTATTCATTAGAAATCATAATTTTTAGATTCTGAATGAAGTGAAGAAGCTAGTGTTTTTACAATGATGTTAAGTTTTTACGTATGGAAATACTTGTCCAAAAGTCTTGACCAGCAACTTTTTGAAACCGGATTTGCCTCTTGATGGTATTTTAAATAAGTCATTTTCCAAAATTATCAATTGGTTTCTCAAAGTTTGGGAAAAACTACCCAAAATTTTACAAAAAAAAAACTCTGAAACTATTTTTTTTTTTAATCCAAACTTTATGATTAAACATCGATAGACAATAATTTGATAATTATTTTAGAGCAAAAAAGTGTTGAAAATAAATATAGTAAAGCAAGTAAAGTAGAGACAGGAAAAAGCCTAAAATACTTTGTGCCACTGGTATTCTTTGCCCTTCAGGTCAAATACTCTTGGTGGGTGTGTTAAAAATGATGACTATTATTCTTCTTTATATTATTAACTTCCTTTCTTCAGAATTGTATTATTGAAGAAATGATTTATCATTTATTTAAAATTCTACAAACTCACCAAGAGTATCTGACACAAAGAACAAAGAATATCCGTGGTGCGAAGCATGTCCAGCTTTCTTGTCTATACTTAAATTATCTTTGCTTTACTTTACTTTAACACATATATTACAAAAATTAAGTTATCCTTAATCCTTTGAATAAACCCAAAAAATATAATTATATTGATATTAATATGTTATTTATTTGTATGTTTTAGTTATACCCCATATCACAGATGCAATACAAGATTGGGTTGAACGTGTGGCCAAACAGCCAGTGAGTGATGATGGAGTTGAACCTGATGTAAGATTATTCATAATATTTAATATACTAATCTTACAGTCTTTTTGTGAAACTATTCATTTTATATAAATTTACTGATTTCTCGTAATTACTCTTATTACTCAAAAATAATAAAAATAACACATTTTAATAAAAAGTGATACAGGCATACTTACATTTTAGTATTTTTGTCTCTTTTAGTGTATTGATTTTATAGTAACATTTATTTTATATCCAAGTAATATTATTAAGGTTATTCTTTAAATTCAGCCTCTAAGGCTTGCAAGTTAATTAGCATATATTTTCAAAAAATAACTGACTAGAGCTGTTATTTGTAAAAGTCATTAGTGTAATGAACCTAATTTTATTTAATTCAATAGGTTTGTGTTGTTGAGCTTGGAGGTACAATAGGTGACATAGAAAGTATGCCGTTTGTTGAAGCTTTCAGACAGTTTCAGTTTAGAGTAAAAAAAGAAAATTTTGTGTGTGCTCATGTTTCTTTTATTCTTCAGGTAAATACTAAATATATTTTTATCCTACTGTGATATATTTATAGTTTTTGTAATTATTGTATTTCATCGATAGCCTGGTGCAACTGGAGATGACAAAACAAAACCAACACAAGCCAGTGTACGTGAACTTAGAGGTCTTGGGTTAACACCAGATCTTGTTATTTGTAGAAGTACAAAACCGTGTTCTAATGTAGAACAAGTAAAACAGAAAATTTCAAATTTTTGTGATGTGGCTTTAAGACAAGTATGTTTAATCAATTTCATTATTATTTATGTTATGTTTTTAATGGTTTTATTTTTTTTTAGGTATTATTTATGCATGATTTGGATTCAATATATAAAGTACCATTATTTATGGAAAAACAAGGTGCCTTAGAATTTTTACAAGATCGTTTAGATTTACCAATAAATTCATCTTATAATCGGATTTTCATGAAACAGTGGAAAAAACTATCTGACAAGTATATTTAATTTTGTTATTATTATTATCTATATATTTTTTAAATCTTGTTTCAATCTATTTTTTATTCTGAGCTGAGCGAAGAAGCTTATGAATTTACAGCAATGTAACCCCTCCCCATGTGACACTTTTGATATAGAAACACTAATCCAAAAGTTTCGATCAGCCACTTTTTGAATCAAAATTCCACTCCAAATAGTATTTTATACTTAACACTTCTTGAAGTGTAGACACTTGTTACTTTGATTGTTGGCCATAGTTGGTACCCTACCCTACCTTCTCATCTGCCCTTTCCTATTCTACCCTACCCAACTATGGTAACATAGTAATTATTGTTAATTTATTATTGTATAATAACTGAACCTCTTGATAATTTATCATTTTTTTAAAATTCAACACACCCTCCAAAAATATCCCACCATTAGTAATCTAACCTAACCCATGGTGTGAAGTATGTCTAGTTTTCTCGTTAATGTTAATAATCATTGTAAAAACACTAGGTTCTCCGCTTTGCTCATAATCTAAAATCATATGGTAATTTTATTTGATTAAATAATTAATGTCTATTTAATCACATTTTTTTTAATTATGAAATTCGATTTTCAAAATTGACAATACTAGTACTTTTATTTATTCATTAAAAACCTTAAGTCCATTTTATGTATTATTTTGATCTAAATCAAAAATAGCAAATACTTATACCAAAATGAAATATTTTGTAACTAATTCGAAGTACCATTTAGATACTGTTGATTTAACTGATATTTAATTTCCATCACTATATTTTATCTAATTTTTTAATATAATTTATTATTGAACAAATCACATCTTTCCATATATTACTAATTCTCAATATTGTTTTCAGATTAGACAATTCTCAAAAAGTAATAAAAATTGCTCTTGTTGGTAAATACACACAGCTTACTGATGCATATGCTTCAGTATCCAGATCTCTAATTCACGCCGCTGCTCACATCAATCATAAAGTGGCCATTACGGTAATAATTAATATTATTCTATTAAATTTGATAAGCTAATATTCAGTAATATTGTTTCTAGTATGTTGAAGCTGCCAATCTTGAAATTGAAACTAAATTATCAAATCCAGTTAATTATCATGAAGCTTGGCAGAAACTTTGCCGTAGTGAGTAAGTTAATTATCACATTGTAGTTAATCCAATAAATAATTATTTTTTTTTTTTGTTATTAGTGGAGTTATTGTACCCGGAGGTTTTGGTACGAGAGGCGTTGAAGGTAAAGTAGAAGCATGTAAGTGGTGTCGTGAAAATCGCAAACCATTCTTGGGAATTTGCCTTGGTATGCAAGTAGCAGTTATTGAATTTGCAAGGTAATTTTTTTCTTAATCATCTATTAACTAATAATTGTATATTTATACATGTCGATTAAATATTCTTAACGATTTTTTGATATTCCTAGAAATGTATTGAATTTGAAAGATGCAGATACTACTGAGATCAATCCACATACCAAAGAACCATTAATTATTGAAATGCCTGAACACTGCCCTGAAAATAAAGGTGGAACAATGAGGTTAGGTAAACGAACAACAATCTTTAAAAAAGATTGCACGTCTGTTATGTGTAAGTAGAGCATTCAATTATATTTTATAAATATGCATTTATAATTATTTTATTATTATTGTATTAGATAAACTTTATGGTAGAAATCAATCTATTGAAGAGAGACACAGACATCGTTACGAAGTAAACATTAATTACGTTGAACGTTTGGAAAAAAATGGTTTAAAATTTGTAGGAACAGATACAGAAAAAATTAGAATGGAAATATGTGAACTTGATGGTCATCCATTTTATGTGGCTACACAATTCCATCCGGAATATTTAACTAGGCCTCTAAAACCATCACCACCATTTTTAGGCTTTATGTTAGCTTCAAGTGGCAAGCTTAAATCATATCTTGACAATGAATGTCGTTTTACACCTGATGAAAGTTGTTCTGAAGATGAGTGCGAGGGTAATTAATAAAAACATTAAAATAAAAATGTGTGGTTCTGTGTTTACATATAAGTTATTATATCATTTCTATCTAGATATATCATTCAGACTTCAAGATCTCCTAATGAAGCCTTCACAAATCAATAACAAAGACGTATGATACAGTACTTAAAATTAAGATGTCATTTTTAATTTAATATTTTTCTGTAGTATGTATGTTATTCCGGTTAATTTTTAAGAACTTAACTTTTAAATCATTTATCCAATCATAGAAACTAATATTTGGTATTGTACAATAGTTGTATATGTATTTTGAAAATTATATTTTTTTTCTTGTTCTTGATGTCCCATGTATATTAACTTATTTAACATTTATAAAGGATTATTTTAATTCACTATACACATATTATTTTTAAAATTTCAAAATATTGAATTGCTAATATAAAAATAGTAAACATGTATTTTAAACCTAATAATTTACAATGGTATTAAATTTTATTGGGGATTCAAAAATAATTTGTGGTTAGTTTTTAAGAATATGTTTTCCTATAAAATAAAGTGTCTATACTTATTTTTAAAAAATTATTAAAAATGTATTTGAAATATAATATAATGTTAAATTACTATTTAAGTATGTATGCATAGTAATAAAAACATTTATATTTATATTAGGATTCGGATTTGAATAATAAAGATCTGATCAGAAATTTTTTTTAATCATTTTAATATATTTGATTGGCCAATTACCACGTCAAAATCTATAAATAAAAAATTAATTTTACAAAATGTATTGTACCACAAAAGTGTATTTACTGTTTTATTAGAATTTTCTAGAATTATGACATTGAATATTTTCACTAATTTTAAACATAATTAGTATTTATTTGTATTTATGTATTACCTAAATGTATTGGTATAAAAAAAAATAAATAAAAATTGGCAATGAACCAGTCAATATCGTTGTTACACATGACATTTAATTGTGACAGTCAACCCAATTTATATGTTGCGAAATTGTACAATAATGTTTTATGTTCAAGGTTAATGATTATGATGAAATATATATCTTTTATTAAATTTAATACTTTATTCTAAAATAAAATTATTTTGCCGTATTATTTCTTTATTGTTGTTATTTGTATGGTCTTATTTAGGGGGAAGCAACAGGATGGTTGATTATGAGGGGGCAGCTAATTTATATGTATACATTTGCATTAAACATTTTTGAAAAAAAAAACTTTTAAATAATACATTTTTTAAATATAATATATTTGCATTTAATCCTATCAAAATTTTAATTCAATGAATTTTTTCATGTAGTATTATTTAAATATTTTGTTATTTATATTTTTCCTGGCCTTACTTTTATAATCTATTATCGAGATTCAGTGTAATCTCAGTAATGTGAGGGTACATGAGTGTTTTAACTTAAATTTATAAGTACACGTAGTACTTAAAACGGAATTCGTGTGCGCGTTAGGTAGGTTAGGTAGATAGGTAGGTAGGTCCTCTCCATGAGCCCACCTTGTCGTGGTGGAGGGGCTCATGCCTTTAGGGGCATGCTAACGGGCTCACCAAAAAACGATAGTTAAAGTCTTTGGACATTTTACCCCTGCCCCAGGGCCCCACGGATTCAGGGGACCCATTATCATAGCTTTCTTTCATCATATCTCTCGCTCTTCTTCTCTTCTGTTAGATTGGTTAAGTAGGTTAGGTTAGGTTGGTTACTTGTCGCCTTGTCGCACTTGGGGGCACTGAAAATTTTTGGTATTCATATATTACATTATAATATAATTATAAGAACAATAAAAAGAAAAATACATGAATAAAAATAAGAATTTTATGTTTTTTAAAGTATTTATATAATTATTGATAACAATAAATCAATATATTTTAGATAATATTAACAAACACACATAGAATTCACTTTTTAACACATCTATGTGCACTCTGTTCATTTTATACAATCTCTCTTATTATATTCTCTATGTAAAACGACCATTTTTTTCAATTCCTACATTCTATTTCTTTTTTAAATCTTTTTCTTTTCACTAAATTTATTTTCTTAACCTGATAATAGTTTTAGATTCTGAATGAAGTGAAGAAGCTAGTGTTTTTACAATGATGTTTATTTTTAGTTTTTCTCTATTTATTTTTTTTCTGCGCACAACTTTTCGTATAGAAATACTTGTCCAAAAGTTTTTTAAATCAAAACCGATCGTAAATGAAAAAAAAATTTTAATGCTCCAGGCTAAATTTACTTTATATAATATTATATACATACCTATAAAGAAAAAAAAATTCGACTCAAATAGACTCAAAAAAAAATTGAATTTGATTTATTTAAACAGTTCATTTCGGAATATTAAAGTTGAAAAGCTTCTGTCACGAATAAAAACTTAACCATCGACTTATTTTTTGACACAGTTTATAGATTATAGATTGTAGAATATATATTTTATACAAATATATGTCATTATGTGGCAATGATGGTGTGCAATTTGAAGATTTGAAAAAAAAAGTTTTTTACAGTATTTGTTTCTCACCAAAACATATTTTTTTCCTGTTCTCGGTTAATAGTGGGATATAAAAATAGCCGAGTAAAATTCAAATTTTTTGATGATAATAATAAATTTTATAATTGTCGAGTCTTTAAATAAACAGAAAAGCACCACTCAGAATCGTTTCATTGTTTATTATTTCTTTAAAATTCAATACATCCAGTGGCGTATTTACGGGGGTGGTCCAAGGGTACTGGACCCCCCCCAGAGCTAAAAATTTAAATCAAGAAATGATAAGTATAAAAGGTATATTATGCATCAAAAGTGTAAGGAAGGGGGATCCAAATTAAAAAATATTAAATTCTTTGTAGACTGTAGAGTGTAGACCCATTGACGCAATTAAGATAAAAATTTAGAGGGGAAGCTATTGTGTTTGTTTGATTGATTTAGCATCCCCAAGAACAGTAAACTTATGCAAAATCTGGGTCTTTGAGAGTTTTTTTTTTTAGGAGGGCTTAGCCTCTAAAATCACCTTAATTGCGCCTATGACTAGGCACAAAACAGTAATTGTTTTGGTTTTGTAACTAAATTTTGGAACCCCCCCAGAAAAATTTGAAAATACGCCACTGTACACATATATATATATATATATATATTGATTTTATGTAAGTTTATATTTAATACAATTTAACATTTTTGATATCATAAGCAGAAAATTTGATACGACCTTTACCACAAATATTTCTAACAACACACTAATTTCATTTTTTCGTAGTCACTTAAATTTAGAATTTGTATGAAACCCATTTTTTTTTACAAAAAGTAAAATTTTATAAATCTTTTATTAATGATTCGTTGGTAATAATTTTTAACGTGGCATAATTTTCTTAAAGATTGGCTCAATGAATAATTTTTCACAATCTTTAAAGTGAGAATTACGGCTCAAATGACAGTTAATCTAATAAGTAGCAGATTTATTTTTATTATTATATCTCAACATATTAAATTTATTGTTTTTAGGGTGGACAGTTGTATACAAGCTTACTCATATACTAATAGTTATATTTTTGTTGAAATCAATTGAGGCAATTTTTAATTATAAGAGTTTTACATTCCAAAACACATTAAATTATTAAACATACTCAATATAAAACTGACAATTATAGTTCTGCATGATTAAACTGAAGCTCCTATTAAAATCGTTTTGTTTTGTTACTGGATCTATAATTTTAATGTCTAAAAATGTTGGTCCTCTAGCAACTTAAAGTTGCTTCTCTCGGGTAACTTTAAGATATATAAGAATATATTTACTTTGTAATTCTATACACTCCAATATAATTTAAAATGTAATTCCATTCAATTCCATTTCAGCTATATTAAATACATTCCAAGTATAAAACGATAAATTAATTCGATTTCCTAGAACTAGATTTAGAAATGTTGAGGCTTAATACTGATTCAATTCCGAATATTAATTCCTTCCTTCCTATTATGTTCATATTTTGGCCTGGGTCATTCGATCGACAAACAGTGAATCAAAAAAATTAAAAACCGGCATTTTTTAAATAAACAAGTCATGTAGTTTCATTTGAGTGATTTTGGTAAAAATTTTTAATTTTTAATAAATTTGAGGTGTTTTAATGGCCTGTAAAGTATCGAAAATGTAGTCTTTCTGAGTTGGTCACACGGGTAGTCAAATTATATCTTAATTTTGTGAAAAAGACATTGGTGCGATTTCCAAATTAATATTTTAAACCAGTTTTGTACTATGACACTTTACATATTATGTCAAATAACAAATAATACCATTTGTTCTACTTATAAGTCATTTTAGATTCTAAAAGAAGTGAAGAAGCTAGTGGTTTTACAGTGATTATTCTAACACTTTTTTTTTCATTAATTTTTTCCCCCTTTTCTTTATTTATTAGATAAAAAAAAGTAAAGAAAAGTAAAATAAAGTAAAGTAAAGTTAAGTGTAGACAAAAAATCCGGACATACTTCGCACCACGGATATTTTTTACTCTTCAGGTCAGATACTCTTGGTGGGTGTGTTGAAAATGATGATTATTATTGTTACCTAACTTATTATTAATAACTTATATTATTAACTTCCTTCGTACAGAATCGTCTTATTGAACAAATAATTTGTTGTTTCTTTAAAATTCTACACTCCCACCAAGAGTATATAACCTGAGGAGTGAAGAATATCCGTGGTGCGAAGTATGTCCGGCTTTCTTGTCTGTACTTTTTTTTTGTTTTTGCTCAGTTATACGCAATTAATTCATGTTCTTAATTCTCTAGAATGTGACATTTACTATTAGATAAAAGAAAAAAAAGTTGCATATTTATTGCACTTTAAAATATATAAGAATTTTGAAAATTAATCAGTTACTTTGATTACTAGTAAGTCCATATCACGGTACTTATATTATAATATACCATAGTTCATATTAAAATTGCACTTAAGAATATATTAGTAAATAATGTTTGTTTTATTTTCAGATTCTTGTATATTACTTAATTTATTAAATTATGTAAAATTTGGAGAATCTGAAAAATTAGGAATAATTGTACAGTTTTGATTTTGGGCATTAAGGGTGATGCTTGGTGGGGAAACTTTGAGACGGCATCTTCCCAATAATTATAAAATACGTGGCAGAAAGAAATTGTTTTAATTTTTTCTATAAAGTATTTTCAGTTATTTCGGTAACCATAGTGTAAATAAATCGTTGTGAACCATGTTCTCTACGTGAATATAATATTATAATGATGTGTGGGTGTATACACTATACGCATGAATCAATGTACGTTCTAAGCTATTTTTAGAATTATTGTCGATAAGATGACGCGATAGCAATACCACGATGTGCCGGTATTGAAACGGATGAGACGACTTAATGACAGTCTCAGTTCTCATAAATCGGAGGTAAATATAAAGCTTAGGGTGGAGAGGGGATGAGGAGAATTGCAGTGATAATGGTTTTTCTACAGAGTCCGAGCTCTGGGAGACTTGATATATTGCGTAAATGTATAACGTGCGTCGTAAAATTTTCACGTTTTCGAATTTTCGATTAAATATTGAAATTATAGAATCAAAACAAAGTGCGTTATATGAATTATTGAACAAAAATTTTAATTAATTTACACACGATGAAAAATTTAAATTAAAAACAAAAATCCCACTTCACGTTTGTTATTAAAGTATAAAGACGAAAAATTTACTCGTAAATTTCAGAGCAATTGATACAACAATTATTTTAAAAAGTTAAGTATTCCCGTATATTTTATTCACGCACCACTATTAGTATTAAAAATTTCATACAGAATCAAACAGTTTTTAAAAAACAAACACTTATATATTGTAAAATGCAAAAAATATGCAACTTTTTTTTCTTTTATCTGATAGTAAATGTTATGTTCTAGAGAATTAGGAACATGAATTAACTAAAAAAAAAAGAATGACTTATGAGTACAATAAATGGTATTATTTATTTGACGTATACAAAGTGTTATATTATAAAACTGGTTTGAAATATCAACTTAGAAATTGTAAAAATTTCTTTTTCACAAAATTTAGAAACGATTTGACTACCTACAAAACTAATTTAAAAATACTTAACATTTTCGATGCTTCACAAGCCATTAAGATCACAAATGTATAAAAAATTTGAATTTTTGACTAAAATCACTAATATTACTGCATGATATGTTTATTTAAAAATGCCAGTTTTCAATTTTTTTAGACCACTTTGGGACAAGACCATCGACTGACTGCCAAAATACCGACTATGACAATCGACCGGCAGCCAAAGTACTGACTGGGTCAACTGGCTGACATGACAATCAACTGACAACTATTTAACCGACTATTTTACTATTCGAGGGACAACCAAAATAAATTTCAAAAAATTTAGTAGTGACATAGAGAAGAACGTTTGCAGATGGCTTTTAACAATCGTGAGGGTAAAACCATTTTAGAATATCTGTGATGTATTGCTCAAAACCTTTCATTATATCTATATTTTTGATTTGTAAACTTTCCCAAATAATTATCTCCATGCTTTTTTTATGATTATTTTTATTCCATTTTTTCCCTCATAACTAGGGTTTGGATTTTAAGGCAATATAAATTATAAAGATGGAAAAAAAGCAAAAAAAGGTATTTAAAAGAAAATTCATTATTTATCAACAATTAAAAACTATTTTGTATTAAATAAACTCAACAAACATACATTTTGATAACTTATCTTCAATATGTCTTCTGAAGTTCATCATATTTTTACAAGTTATTATCACTTTTAATGGTATAATATTTTTTTAAATTAATGTAATAATGTTAATTTAACATAAAATATCAAAAAATGAATAAAGCACTAAAAGACATTTATAGGCGAGAAAGGCAAAAGCTATGTTTATGAATTAGCGCAGAAATTAAATGAAACAAATTTTTGAATCAGAATTGTCTCTCTATGATTTATCTCCAAAAATGGCATTTGTCTCAAAATCCTAACCCTACTCATAACTTTTTATTTTAAACTCTGCACGAATCACGAAGATTCCCATTATAATTCACTATTTAAATATAATTTTATGGAAAGTGTGTATTTTGTACTTTGGGGTGTTCTTCGCTTCTCGGGTCAGATACTCTTGGTGGGTGTGTAAAATTTTAAAGTAACGATAAATAATTTCTTCAATAAGACGATTCTGAACGTAGGAAGTTAATAGTATAAAGAATAATAATAGCCGTTGTTTTCAACACACTCACCAAATGTATGTGATCCAAAGAGAGAAGAATATCCGTGATGTGAAGTATTGTCCGGCTTTCTTGTTTATAATTTAATTTACTTTTTTTTGCCTTGTAAATAAAGAAAAAGAAAAAAAAATGCTAGAAAAATATCCAATTTTTTTTTAATATTTTCAAAATTTTCTTGCGCCAAAATGTTTTTCATATTATTGTCTATCTATGTTTGAATTTTCATAAAGTTTGGATTATAAAATGATGATAACCGAGTCTTTTTTGACAAATTTTGGATAGTTTTTTCAAAAAGAAAAAAAGATTGAAGAATTGAGAAATTTAAAAAATTATCTCTCAAAAGTACCAACTAGAGGAAAATCCGGTTTCAAAAAGTTACTGATCGAGACTTTTAGACAAAAAGATCCTCGCGAAAAAGTTCACATAGAAAAAAAAAGGAAAAAAATAAATAAATAAACATCATTGTAAAATCACTAATTTCTTTACTTTGTTCAGAATCTAAAACTGAAGACTGAAGAATTTGTATTTAAAGTGATATTAAAATACTGTTTGATACTCTATTCTATTATTTAAATCATGTATTTTAGTTGGTAGATTGTACCAGTCGATATTTTGGTTGTCAATCGATTAACCCTGTCGGTATATTGGCTGCCGGTTGATTTTCTGTGTCCTTTTTACACTTTATTCGTTTTGTACCACCGTACAAATAACCCAAACTAAGACATTTAAATAGAAAATACAATATATAATATAATAAAATACATATTTATATGTAATAAGAAAATTATGACAAAAAAATCATAATTAAGATTAGTTCATTAAAATGACAACGTAATGAGACGTAATAGTGTATCAGAATTATCCTCCAAATTTCTACCATGAATCAGTAATTTACGAAAAAAAAAGTGTTTTCTTCAAAATCTTAGTCCTATTTAAGACTTCTCACTCTCGCTGAAAGGTGAAATGTTTTATAAAGTGAAAGAAATCGGTATTTATTGATTAGTTCATACAACTCTGTGCAAATAATAAAAGCGATTTTTTATAAATATTTTTTAGACTGCAAATAAATTCAAAAGTAGAATTAATTTACCTCACATTTATATTTAATAATCGTGCGAATTACATTATTTATTGACATGAAGTACCTATTTTTAAACCACATAAAACCTTGAAATAATATTGATTGATTTAAAAAATAATCATGATAATACTTTTAATACTAGCATTGGCTATAATAGCACAAAAAGGGATTAAATATTTAATGGAAGAGAGGAGTTGCTAAGCTCCTAAGTACTGCCCTACATTCGCTCTTCTGATTAAAATACAAAACAAATACGTACAGCGAAAAAATCATCACTTTCCACCCTCTACTGCAAAACTAAATTTTGTACACTGAGTGATTCAAATTGTTTTAGATTCTGAATGAAGTGAAGAAGCTAATGTTTTTGTAATGATGTTTATTTTTTATTTTTTATTTTTTTCTGTGTACAACTTTTCGTACAAAAATACTCCAAAAGTCGAAAAGTTTCGAACTTTTTGAAACTGGATTTGCCTCTAGATTGTACTTTAAAGAGGTCATTTTTTTAAATTTCTCAATTCTTCAATTTTTTTTTTGGAAAAAACTACCCAAAATTTAACAAAAACGACGATAATTATAATAATTATCGTGCGACGTGCAAACAATGACGGATAGTACACTTATTATAATTATTATCGAAATTAAAACAACATTATTTTCAAAGAGTAAAATACGTCCATTAAAATTGTACCGTTGGGTGCGCAGGCAGTTTCGTCGACCGCAATCAGTGTAACCGTGGAGATGAAACTGGTACTCACTCACATAATATCATATAATACATGTAATCATTATTTTCCGGGTCAATATTATCATTATATTAATATTTATTTTTTAATCTCCTCGACCGGTCGTTTAAATTAACAAGTCGTTTTAATCGGTCGCGAGAGTCGATCCGTCCGTTTGGTTAAACCGCGGAGATAATAACAGTAATTGTGTAGGTAGGTCTCAGATTCTTTTGGTTTTATTTATTTATTTATTTTTTGTTCGTTTTCGGTGCACGATGACTGACAACGAGGAAAAGTTTTTAATCTAATCGAGTTTGTGCCTCGTTTCCACCAGGTTAGGTTAGGTTATACTTATACCGGCTGCTGTTACGACTAGTTTGTAAAATGATTTTTAGATTCTGAACGAAGTGAAGAAGCTAGTGTTTTTACAATTATGTTTATTTTTTTTTATTTTTTTTTTCTGTGTACAACATTTCGTATAGAAATACTTATCCAGAAGTTTCGATAGGTAACTTTTTGAAACCGGATTTGCCTCTAGATTATACTTTAAAGAGGTCATTTTTTGAATTTCTCAATTCTTCAATTTGTTTTTTGGAAAAAACTACCCAAAATTTGACCATCATTTTTTGATCCGAATTTTATGAAAATTAAACATAGATAGAAAATAATATAAAAAAGATTTTGGCACAAGAAAATTGAGAAAATGTGAATAAAAATTTTTGGACAATTTTCTGACATTTTTTTTCTTATTTATATTTTATATTATTAACTTCCCTTGTTCAGAATCGTTTTATTGAAGAAATGATTTATCGTTTCTTTAAAATTAAATACACTGGTCAAAAGAATCCCACCCGTCGTGCGAAGAACACCCATCGTGCAAAGTATGTCCGACTTTTTTGTACTAACGTGCGAGTTTCGCAGTTATTTTATAGTTTGTGATTTCCCGGGCGAATCTCTAAACGCGTCGACAAATCACTAATTGTGATCAGAGGAAATAAATAATATAATCTGTTGCGTATTTAAGGGTGTTACTGAGAAGAGCAGTCACCCCTATCGGCTATTTTCGTCATTTTATCATTTATATCACAACACATTGGAATAGGGGTAGTATTTGAACACGAAATAAACGATACAATAAACAATAAAAATTTCCACACCTGAACGTAAGTTTTCTTGTTCATGTTCATGTTATCCTTCAACTGAACGTTGTATATATATATATATATAAAGTACTAAGGTCCATTGAAGAAAAGTCTAAAATTAGAAAAAAAAAAAATTGTTTTCTCGAATAAATGGAATGACATTATATAATACACAAAAGTGCATAATTAAACACGATATATATAATATATCTGTAAATTTTATTAATTTTAAATCATTTTTTTGGAATTTCTGTGTTTTAAACAATGTATTTTTAGAGAATTTTTAGAATTTAAGAGTATTTAATTATGTTGACTAATTTTCATTCTATTATTCAAAGCATTTTAAAGTACAATTTCAAATTTGAATACATTTAGTAAAACATAATATTACAGTTTAATAAAATGTTATAAAAATGAATTTTAGTCAAATGTGTTTGAGATCGTTAAGTTTTCTGATAAAATGACGTCAAATTAAAAAAAAAAAAAAAATTGAAGTGATGCATGTGTTTCTAGTTTCTACCCCCTCCTTCTGTAAATGGCTTTGCTTTTAAAGAAAAATATTATTCAAATATAGCAAAGACAAGTGCTGGACTTAATTTTCTTAACAGGTGTCATATTTTGGGATAGAGAAGAAGATACTTAAAATATTATGTTTTACCCCGGTACTCAAAAAACTGATCTGAATAGGTTTATTTATTTTCTCACTCGAACTAATTTATATTTCTAACTAGTTCTTACTGAACTCAGTTAATATTATAATATTTTGTTTAAAAATTCAAAAAAAAAAACCTCAAACAAATAGTTAAAAAATCCGGACATACTTCGCACGATGGGTGTACTTCACTCATCGAGATGTTCTTCGCATGTAGGGTGGGATTCTCTTGACAGGTGTATTGAATTTTAAAGAAACGATAAATAATTTCTTCAACAAAACGATTCTAAACAAGGAAAGTTAAAAATGAAAAAATAAATGAAAAAAAAAAGTGTTAGAAAAGTATCCAAAATTTTTTTTTTTATATTTCCAAAATCTTTCTAATATGATTCTCTATCTATGTTTAAATTTTCATATAGTTCAGATCCGAGTCGTTTTTGTCAAATTTCCGGTAGTTTTTTCTAAAAAAAAAAAAATTCAAAAATTGAGGAATTCAAAAAATGACCATTTTAAAGTACAATCTAGAGGCGAATCGGGTTTCAAAAAGTTATTGATCGAAACTTTTGGACAAGTATTTCTATACGAAAAGTTGTACACAGAAAAAAAAGCCGGACATACTTCGCACGACGGGTGGTATTCTCTTGACGGTTGTATTCAATTTTAAAAAAACGATAAATCATTTCTTCAATAAAACGATTCTGAACGAAGGAAGTTAATAATATAAGAAAAAAAAATGTCCAAAATTTTTTTTCACATTTTCAAAATTTTCTTGCGCCAAAATCTTTTTTATAGTATTTTTTATCTATTTTCAAATTTTCATAAAATTCTGATCAAAAAATTATGGTTTTCGAGTCGTTTTTGTCAAATTTCGGGTAGTTTTTTCTAAAAAAAAAAAAAATATTGAAGAATTGAGAAATTCAAAAAGTGACCTCTCTAAAGTACAATCTAGAGGCGAATCGGGTTTCAAAAAGTTATTGATCGAAACTTTTG
>JAIPRM010001829.1:0-32929 GCA_025469315.1 Stegophylla sp. TES_Ste_2020
TCTCAATTCTTCAATGTTTTTTTTTGGAAAAAACTACCCAAAATTTGACAAAAACGACTCGAAAACCATCATTTTTTGATCAGAATTTTATGAAAATTTAAACATAGATAGAAAATCCTATAAAAAGGTGCAAGAAAATTTTGAAAATGTGAAAAAAAAATTTTGGAAATTTTTCAAACATTTTTTTTTTCTTATATTATTAACTTCCTTTGTTCAGAATCGTTTTACTGAAGAAATGATTTATCGTTTCTTTAAAATTTTATACGCCCGTCAAGAGAATACCACCCGTCGAGTGAAGTATGTCCGGCTTTTTTTAATTTGCTTTATGCACACTTATGTTTTACCTGAACTAATTGGAAATTTCATTTTATCAGTCGTTCCCCACCCCATCCTCGAGAACTTTTAAATTATGAATAATTTAGTTCAATATAATCTAGTAATACTAATAATATAATATTTTTTTCATGATCAGACTTGCTAAATACCATTTTATACTATATTTAGGTATAATTTATTTTATGCAACGTTTATAATGTGTTTAAAAGTGATTACTACAAAAGTACGTAACTCTCTCACATTTCGTTGAATTTTTATCACTTTTAAACTAATTTACATACACAATAATAAATTAGTCTTGACTATTTTTTTTTTTAATAATAATTTAGTTTTTCATCAATAAATTAAAAATGTTTTAAGTCGATCAAGTGATCAAGACCTTGTTTTTAGATTCTAACCGGAGGCAAAAAACTAGTAATTTTACAATGATACTTTTTTTCTTTTTTTATAGAAATATTTTTCTAAAAGTTTCATATGATAACATTGTAGATCAGAAATCACGCTCATAGATGATTCTTCTTTAAAAAGGTAATTTTTCAAAATACTCAATACTTCCTCTAAGCGCAAGGGAAAACCCTACCGAAAAATTTCCAAAAGACGGTAAAATATGCCATAACCGGATAACCGGAATTTTTATGAAATTCAATTATGTTTTTTATTTTAACATAACATCTGAAATAATGGAGCTAATCTTGAAACTTTCACAAACTACTAAAAATTAAAAATGGTAACGCGGATACTTAATAAAAATTTAAAAATCATTTGGACAATTTTAAACTACATAAGTATAAAACTTTAAAAATATTGGAAATATCTAGTTTTTTGTAAGTTTTTATTTCATAAAATTTTTTTTTTTACAAGGTTTTGATTGAAAAAAATCGGAAAATTTACTATAAATATTAAATAGGTACTATAAATAAAAATGGACATGAAGTACTTTGTTATTAAATAATAGTATTGAACAATTACTGAACATTTGAAACAACAGTGGATTTTATTCTACACCATTATTGAAAAATAATTATAAATATAGCTCAAAACACAAATATTCCTAAAAGAACACCAAAATGCCAAATAAAGGTTTATTGATAGATTATGAATTTATAAAATTGATTTTTATTGCTTGTAGTATTTTAATAAAAACATTTATTACCTGACCCGCACACACACAAACACACAATTATCGATTATCCAACATTAATAAATACCATTTTTCTTAAATATTACCTAATCGAAAATTATCTGTATTGTATATTAATTGTAGCTCCGCACAGAATCATTTTATTGAAGAAATGATTTATCGTTTCTTTAAAATGCAATACACTCACCAAGAGTATCCCACTCAAGGAGCAAAGAATACCCATGGTACAAAGTACGTCCGGCTTTTTTTAATTTGTACTTGGACAATCGACTAGGTATTCAATTATGTTTAATGTTTATATTTTAATTATCAAAATTAATATGAGTTTACAGTGATAATTAATTTTTGTTTTAGTAAAAGTAAAAACTTACCTGTACAATATTCATACAATACTTCATTATAAATCATAATCAAATATAAAAACACAATAAATAAATACACATTTAACTAAATAGTATGTAAGTAAACTAAGTGTTAAAATATAATAATCACTGTTATTTAGAGTCAGTGTCGTATAGGGATGGTACCGATTAGGCCCACCGAGTTTTAGGATTTCGACCGATCCAAAAATAGTTTCTGGCCATTTGAAAAAATATTTCAGTGTACTATAGAGGTATACCGGATGAAACCTTCCAAATTTCCGTTTATACTCATATTTTATACTATGAGTATAAATTACCATAGTACAATGGGTTTTTATTAGTTATCTAATTGTTTTTGAATTATCGAAATTTATTTTTTACCTTCATCATCAAAATATATGAAAAATAACAACAAAACAGTAACTTAAAACAGGCACATACAAAGAAAAATAGCCGGACATATAATTCACACTATGGGTATTCTTCGCTCCTCGGGTACGATATTCTTGGTGGGTTCATTGAATTTTAGAGAAACAATAAATAATTTCTTCAATAAAAAGATTCTGAGCGACGCTTCAGATAATATACAATTATAAAAATCGGTTAAATATGAAGGTATGTTTAATAAATTACAACTGTTATTTAATAGTGTTGGAAGTGTGGAAATTTTTTTTTTATATAATTTTTTTGGTATTGAGTCGAGTTGTAACGTCGAGTACTCGAATATTGTGTGTTTGTTTTTGTCAGGTAATATTAATATCCTTAGAAAAATACTAAAAGCAATAATGATCTATTTTAATAACATCAATCATCAATCTCCATTAATTGGTATTTGAGAATTATTATTGGATAACATCAAAAATATCCCTTGACTTGCTGTGCAACGTGGGAACATTTCAGTTTAATAATCATTAATAAAATTGTAAGTATGCATATCAGTTTAAATCGTGTTTCAAAAAAAAAAAAATTGTTGTTTACACTAAATAATAACAAATGAAGTACCATGAACTGTTGTGGATCACGACAAGATCACATACGATAAATTTTATCAACTGACTGGCGAGATGGTAAACAAGTACTGTGAAATTATTTAGGTTTTGATAGTTCTTAAATTTATATTTCAATAATACAGTGGAATAAACAAGACAATTTTTCTCAACTCCAAGTAACCAGCCAACACAATTATTTATTAAAAGATGTCTATTTCACTATTCTTGTAAATATCAATTTTGTATAATATTATAATAAATGTAATAATAAGAAAAATAAATGTGCCAATAATCGGATTATCCGTCATAATTTTAATTTTAAACGCTTGTAAAAAAATTATTCATAGAACCAACATTTATGTACCTAAATTTAACCCCGTATAAAAAAATCACGTTTGAAATATTTTGGCAAAAGAAAATTTCTACCAGAATAAAAACCAATCATTTTATATGATTTGATTAAAAAATAATTAATATTTTACGTAAAAATGACCAGTTTTATATTAATTTTAACTTTAAACAGCTATAAAAAATTGTGAATTTCAATCATCGATATCTTTTCAGTACCACCTGCAGCACGTGGGTATGTTTATATTAAATTTTCAGGTCTTAATATCTAGGTATACATTAAAATTTTATGAAATAATATCTATAATAATCTACAAGGTCAAGTATTGTTTCGTGACGTGATGGTAACGGAACCGGCCTATCACGCGACAGTACCAGGGTTCGATTCCAGTCCGATACTCTGAATTTTTGAATTTTTTTTTTTTCATATATTTATTAACTTCCTTCGTTCAGAATCATTTTATTGAAGAAATTTATTGAAACGATTTATCGTCTCTTTAAAATTCAATACACCCATCAAGAGAATCCCACTCGACGTGCGAAGAACACCCCGACGAGCGGAGTACACACTTTTTTATTTTTAAATAAAAAAAAGTGAAGTAAAGTAAAGCAAAGCAAAGTAAAGTAAAGTAAAATATAGACAAGAAAGCCGGACATACTTCGCACACCTCGGATATTTTTCACTCTTCGGGTCAGATACTCTGAGTGAGTGTGTTGAATAAATGACGACTATTAATGTTTTTTATATTATTAAATTCTTTCGTTCAGAATTGTCTTATTGACGAAATGATTTATCGTTTCTTTAAAATTATACATACCCTTCAAATGTATATGACCCAAACAGAGAAGAATATCTGTGGTGCTAAGTATGTCTGTCCGGCTTTCTTTTTAATAATAATACTAAGACTTATCTAAACCAGACTATAGAATACACATAGTAATACAATAATTTACTTTTGGAAAAAAAAATTAATTATCAGTTCCAACACGTCTATTTTCTGAGTACTTTTCTGATATGGTTAATAAAATAGTAATTCTTACTTAAAACCAGAAAAAATATATAACATATAAATATTATGACTGATGTCCGTTGTCGTCTTTCAGGTAGCGGAATTCATAAGAAGTTATTATTATGAAATTAACGGCTATACTTGATATTACTACAATATGAAAAACTGCTCGTGCTTACGAAAATTATAAATATTATGTAATGTTTATATTCATTTTATAAAGTTCATAGTACAAATTTATAGTATAAATATAACAGTTTCTAATTTTAGTCTTTATTCATCACATAATTTGAATTAATTTCAAACAAATTTATTTTTTAGTCATCTAAAAAATGATTGGAAGTACGATAATGATGTTCAGATATCATTGAATAGAAATATCCTACCTACACAATATCAGCTACAGCCAAAGATATAAAATGAAATTACTACTTCAGCGTACCTTAGTTTTTATCTACTAACATTAGAGAAGCCGTTTGTCAATTTTTTTAATAATTTTACCAAAAACAAAGTAAATCTACCAACAATTTGAGTAAAAATAGTAAAATATGCGGTAAACGAGATTTACATGATATCCATTTTTCTAATTTCTTCACAGCTTTAAAATAATGCGACTATAAACTTGAAATTTTTCAATATCTATAAATTTATAAACTGATTAGTTGTTCAAATATAGTGTAGTAAAAATGAGCTATGTTCAATGCACTTTCATTAGGGATATTATTTCATTAGTATCAGATGATTTATATAACACCTTTTAAATAAAGTCTTCATAACTCCTTATATGACCACGTCGACAAATGCCTTACGCTGAAACGTCTAGATCCGTATTTTTTCGTCTCACACTTAAGTTTAGAAAAGTGTGAAAAAAAAATTCACGGTAGTCATTAATACTTAAATATTTATACTTTCATATGATCCTTTTTCTTAAGGAACAATACATGTTTTAAACCTTTAGTTACCTTGGAAATAGGAGGATAAATAGATTCCTTGAAATAAGACCGGGGAATTAAATCAAGGAATTATGCACCTAATGCTAATATTAATGTTAATATAAATAAAATTAAAAAATACGGAGTTTGTAATTTTTTTTTTTAATTTTAATTTTATTTGAAATATTCTTACAAAGAATAATGGGCCCCACTGAGCAAGGAGCGATTGTGCCAATCCGATAAATTAAAATGATTAAATATTTCAATGGCTTCTTTTTTATTAAAAAAAACTGAATACAATTATACAGGATTGAAATAACATTATGGCTTCATATATCAAAAAATAACTTAAATAGAAGCCAATAACATTATATTAGAACGTTACTCTATAGTTGCGAACTAGTTGTGAATATGGAATCAAAAATGTTCATATTATAATTTGGAGTAGGGTGAAAAAACTAGTAGTTTTACAATGATGTTAATTTTTTCATCCTTTATTTTATTTTTATGTAAACTAATTTTCTATTTGAAAAAGTACTCAGATCAGTACATATCGAAAGTTTCCAATAGAGAATGTTTTTGGCATGGTAATTAGTAATTACTAAAAAGGAAAGTACATTTTTTGAAATTCTCAATAGTTTTAAAAAACGTAAGGATAAACTACCGAATATGTCTAAAAAGTAAAATGTAAAATATGTCTAAAAAGTAAAGTATAAACAAGAAAGCCTAAAAGTCGGACATGCTTCATAACCATAGGTATTCTAGGTTCCTCCTCAAGTCAGATACTCTTTGTGGGTGCATTGAATTTTAAAAAACTATAAATCATTTCTTCAACAATACAATTTTAAGCGAAGTGTGTTAATAATATTAAGAACAATTATAGTTGTCATTTTCAACACACTCACAAAGAGTATCTGATCCGAGGAGCAAAGTATGTCCGGCTTTCTTGACTATGCTTTTTTTATCTAATAAATAAAGAAAAGGAAAAAAATTAATAAAAAAAGTTTTAGAAAAATGTCTACATTTTTTTTCACATTTTCAATGTGAAAATTTGCGCCAAAATGTTTCTCATATTTTTGTCCATCCATGTATAAATTTTCATAAAGTTCAGATCAAAAAATGATGGTTTTCGAGTCTTTATTGTCAAATTTTGAGTATTTTCAATACAATCTAAAGGCTAATTCGGTTTGCAAAAGTTACTGTTCAAGACTTTTGGACAAGCAATTCTATATGAAAATGTGTACACAAAAAATAGTGATAGAAAAAATTTTCAAAATTTTCTTTCGCCAAAATATTTATTATATTATCATCTATTTTGTGTTTAAATTTTCATAAAGTTGGGATTAAAAAAAAGATAGTTTCCTACAAATCTTAGCTAGTTTTTGCCAAATTTAAAAAAAAAACAATTGAGGATTTCAAAAAATGATCTCTCTAAAATACTATATATAGACAAATCTGTTTTCAAAAAGTTACTGTTCGAAACTTTTGGACAAGTGTTTCTATATGAAAACATGTACACATAAAAATAAATAAATACATAAACATCATTGTACAAACACTAGCTTCTTTGCTTCGTTCAGAATCTAAAACTAGATTTTTAAGGAATTGATTTTAGTATTGAACTCCAAATCTAATTGTCCTAAAAATTTTAAATTCTTACTCATCAACAAATAATGTAATATAGACAGCAAATATTTTAAACAAATTTGACAACTTTTTTAGATAAATAAATAATTTAAGAAATATCTTCATATTTTTAATACTTTATTATTATTTCATTACTTATTATGAGACATTCTTAGAGGTCTGAAAAAAACTTATCATATTAATAATAATGTTAATATTGTTAACAATTTTTTATTTTATAATTGTTAAAAGTAAAAATATATACAAAACTTATAATTTTTATGTACTATTTTCATTCTAAACCTCATAGTCATATTTTATTCCTAATCCGTTGAAAATACTTTTTTTTACCATTTTTTTTTTTTTTTTTTTGTGTAATAAATAAATTTTACCAATTATCTACATGTTATAAATTTTTTTTAAAGTTGGACCAATAAGCAATTTTTTATGAGGATTAAAAGTTATAATTATACCTCAAATGTTTGTTTATCCATAAAATAACATAATATTTTTTGTTTATTATTTTGTAACATATTCAAAATTATTGTTTTTATGGTAGAACTTTTTATACAGATTTAATCATACACAAGTTTACTTTTATTTAATTTTTTTTTTTTTATAACAAGTTCAGTAAATTTTTAATAATAACAACTTTAAATTTCAGAACACTTAAATATTGATCATTTCCACGGATAATGTAATGGACAGGATTATTGGTTTTTAAATGTACTAAAACTGACTATTATTGTTCTGTATAATTGACTGTAGCTTTGCTCAAAATTGTTTTATTAAAGGAATGATTTATCTTGTTGATTTAACACACCAATCAAGACTATATAACATGAGGAGCAAAGAATATTAATACTAAATATTAGTTCATCTATTATTACCATTACTGACAAATAAAATTATCAATTAGTCCAAATTACTCAAATCAAATTAAAGTAATCTGAGTCAATATTATTTAAACAGTTGACAATTAAGTATATAAATATAGGTACCTATTATTTTTGTTATTATCACCAGTTTGAGAGTATTAAGTTATATTTTGTGGATTTGATGAAAATATATGAAATGGACATTTATTATGAAGAATACAATGATTTATGAAAATCTTAATTTAAGCATTTATAATTTAAGAATGATAAATTTATATTTGAACTTACCATAAGAATTTATTTTTCAACAATACAATAATGTAGATAATTTATTTTTTATTAAACTAATTTTAGTTATAAATTTATAGCATATTTTCATTTATTTACTTTCGTTATTACTATATCACCACAACAATTGAAGATTAGATATAATTAAATTAAATATACTTTGTTTTAGAAAAAAGTGGTACCCAATTTTGCAATAAGACATTATTCAATATCATATAATAAATTAATTTATTTACATATTGAATATTAGAGAAAAATTACAACACTGAATAATTTAATATACTCTATCGAGGATGGAATACCAAAAGCAGTCCTCATCGTCGTTGATTCATATCAAAATATATACATACACACTCTATAAAATAACCGAAGTTGCTTAAATCTATCCAATAGAATAAAATACAAATAGAATATGATTAATTTCGTTCTTGTAAGAATAATGCATTTAATAGAAAAAATTTAAAAACAAATACTTTTATAACTGCTTCAAAATATACAAATAAAATAATATACATAATGTTTAATCTATAATTAAACTTGATATTGTATTAAATAAATTAAAAACTATTTTATTCACACAAAATGTTATTACATGGATATAGTAACATAATAGTAACAAACTTCATTAATTCTGTATTGTATTTTCATGTGTTACAATTTTATCAAAATATATTTCATACTTGCTTAAAAGCTCATCACCTATTTGTAATTTATGATGTTTTAAATTAACAATGACACATTCTATAATATCTATGGGAATTACTTCACCAAATGAATGTCCTGTACATTCACCACTACTCATTTCTTTTTCCATAAGTTCAAATAATAAATCTGTGCAGGTGATCAATTCTCCATAACTTAAATACAACTGTAATAATTCACCAACATTTTTTTCTTTGAATGTTTTGACAATCCAACTAGGTAGAAATGCTTTATGTTTTAGTAGCTCATCAGCTACATGATAATGTAATAACGTTTTTCCTTGTTCTTCATATCTTTCAACTAAAGTTTTTAAAAAATTCCAAGCAATTTTACCACAATCGATTCCATCACCACTAACACCATTATCAGCTAACCAATACCACGCCTTATCACGTTCCTCAGGTTCTGTGAGAGTCAAGCATGTTTTAACTAACTCTCTTAAAGGATAATAAATTGGTAAATTCCACATTTTAGACAAACGCAACACTTCCTTATATTTATGTTTCAATACCAATACTGATACCACAGTTTGTACATCCATATTGGTTGGGCATTCTTCAATTTCTTGACGAGCACGAGCCAACCAACATAAATTTTTCAATTGTTCAATTTCTATCAATCCACCATGTGTATCATCAGTCTTTAAGAGAAAAGGTAATGTTGCTGTAACAAACCAAGCTTCTTTAGGACTTAAAATTTCTAAGTATAAAATAGATAGTCTCAAATACTGTTCTTGAGCTACACATGTATCAGCTCGTAAATATAACTCATAAAATGTCATGGCAAGTTTTTTATACTTTTTATATTTGTCATGAATTGCACATAAAAACATATAAAAAGGAGCTGCATCAACATTTGACAAAGATCTTGCTTTTTTAAGAATTATATCTTCTACTGAGCTTTGTAAGCCAGAAAAATTAAAGCTTAAAAGGTTTTCTTTTTCACCACTTTCTAATAAGGTCAAAACAAATGTATGTAAACAATTCAATTTTCGATCTTGATCTTTTAAGCATAAAATATTTTCATATGCATTTTGATAAGCTTTCAACTTTAAATTATTGAGAAAAATGTTAGAATGAAACATGGATGTCATGTTTTCATCACCAACACGTATAGCTATTCCTAATACATGATTTCCAAGTTTTACGGCATGTTCATAGTAATTGTGCTTTTCAAACAGAGTGATAGATTTAAGATAATGGTCTGCATTTTTCTTAGTATCATCAATAAGTACTTGAAGTGCTTTATCTGGATCATTATTTAACATATAAGAAATAACTAATGTTTCTTCCCATTCTGAACAATCCAATAATTGAGCTATAACTTGTATAAAATTGTACTTCCCTTCTTGTAATAAAAATTTTACAAGAGTGGATCCATCAATAAGTGGCCATGTATAATGTAATAAACCATAAATATAATCCATAAATGGTTCCCTAGCCAATTGTATATTATTTACAATCATTTTTTCACATAACTTAACATCATATGAAAATAATGCAAGAATCCAATAACTAAACACAAGGTTAGTAGTATCGTCAATAAACTTTTTAGCTTCTCCATGACTTTTGTAATTTAACTCCATTAATGTAAACAATCTACAACACAGGTCAAAACGTGTAGCAATCATTTGATGGAAACTGTGAGAAACAACACTGGTACCCAATTTACTTCTAAAAGATTTTGAAAATTGATTGTTTTGCATATCTTCAAAATCTTCAATACCAGCATACAACATTTCAAGTAATGAACCAAAAATGTCACTAATATTACATTCATTTAAAAATGATGTTATCTTTGGATCACTGCAATCATATTTATAAGACTTTCTAACTAATCCCAAAAAACTATTTTGAGACATATTTACATCCAAATATAAGTTAAATTTGGGTTTTGGTTCAGACATCAATACATTAACTAAATTATGTAATTTAGTATCTCGTTTGACATCTTCATATGCAAATATCTCGTCTTCAACAATATCCGTAGGCCGTAAAAAACTAAAACTTGAATTTGTCACAACAACTAGTAAAAAGGATGGCGGACCCAACCAAATAAGTCCAAGAGGAGCTAACCTCTTACGACGATAATCCAAACAGCTTTTATAAAAACTAGCACAGCACTGTTCGATAAGTTGCATTTGTGACTCAACATCTGTAGAATCATATTTATCCATTTCCTGAGAAACTTTTGCATCGATTGCATTACTTATCTTCGTACGGTAATCAGTGATATATTCACAGTTATCAGATGTATCATAAACTGCAATAGCATTTTTCAAATCATCTTCTGTGAAATAAGTTGACGATGAAAATATTTTTTCTAAATAAGTTTGTTTTGAACTAGTTAAATACTGAGTAGGTGGTTCAAAAGCAGTTGTATCCAAAATGCTGTTTTTCCATCTACCATTAGAAATGTTCACAGATTTAATGCAAGCAATGTCTTTTCCAGTTCTCCAAATACACCAAATCTCATTCCCATACAACGCCATATCAACTAGTCTACTATTCATAGGTGAGCACACATAGAATTTTTGTTGAAGTTTAAACATGCCATGATCAGTACATGGTTCAAGTACTAAAAATTTCGAACTTTCAGATAAACTTAGGTAAACAGTCAATAAAAGCTGATCATCAAAACGTTTATGAATAATATGTGGTCTTGAACCATTTTCTGTCGATTCTGCATATATTTTTTTCATATCCATTATATAGATATAAACAGATTTCTCAATAGACCAAACTTTAAGTTCACAGGCATTATCTAAAGAGTATACATAAATGTCCTGTTGAAATGGATGTACAGCTAAACTATTAATAACTGGATTTTCAATATGTGTAGAAAATACTTTGGTAATATTTGATAGCATTCGAGGTACAGCAGATTCTTGACAAATTTCTTTTAAGGTGGGAAGTCCAGAGATATATTCCATACGTATGTAAAGCATAACATTATTCTGTAAAGCTATTATAAAAATAGCGTCGTGTTTTTGGTCTAAACAAGATGCAGCTGAATATGGATGACTAAGTTCAGCATTATAAGAGTAAAATGTAGCTGGGTCATCAATAGATGGTACATTAAAATTTGAAAAAATTGATGCATCCATTAATATATTTTCATTTTGAGTATCATTTTCCAGACGAACTGGTCGTGGAAATGTCAATCGATGACAGCTACATGCAGTAGGTACCAATAAAACAACAGACTCAGACGTCTCATATACTGAGATTCCACTATCTAAAACTGGAGAATCACGAAAATGTATACGTACTTGATTTTCTGTGAGATTTGTACCTAAACTATGTTCAACTAGTTCAAGTTTATCATACAAAACTCGCCAAAATATAAAACGGTTAGGAATGTCTTTGAAACAATGTCCACCTGATCGAGGTAGAGTACTTTCATCACGCAGAGTAGTGGAAGCGCCTTCAGGATTAATCAAAATTTCTTTCCACTCATTTGATTGAAAATGTTCAGTAACTACTTGTCTATAAATAGTTTGCATATATGGATTATCGAAAGCCATATCCTCTAAACAAAAAATAAATATAATATATATGTTATTTATAATAAGTAATAAATTTAAATTATACACAACTTATTATTGTCATATGACATATATAAACTTAATAAAATTAAAACTAAGGAATAAATTCACTTTAACTATCCCAGATTATTATTTTTTTTTTAGAGAACTTAAGTAAATAAATGTTTTAAAAACAAAGGTGTAAAAAAAATGGTGAAAATTAATTGTTTTTGAGTTAGGACACTTTGAGTTGCCGTATTTTCAATTTACATTCTTTGCAGTCCCAATATGTTACATATTATGGTCTAATGCAGTATTTCGTGACGGACCTTTTAGAGATAATAAAAACAATCGCACACCCCATAACAAAATTTAAAAAACAATAATAAATAATAAATATAATTTTATTACTTTATTTTCTTGACTAAATGTTTAAAACTAATATTTAATTACTTAAATTAATAAAATAAATAAATAAATAAATAATCTTTTTCAGGTCACATTTTCTGTAAATCATGATGTATTGAAATCAAAATTCAACCAAGGGGTTATTAAATTATTCAAATTTAAGTATTAAGGAAAATAGTCTTTTGGACACATATTTAATCACCTACGTAATACATAACCAGAACTGGCTTGGTAAATATCAGGACTACGTTCAAAAAGTTTTTTCTGAGCTTATTTAGTGAGCGTTTAGATATAACAATATAAATGTATTGAATTACTATAAAATAATTTGTTTTTGCTGACAGGCTGCAAGGCCCTTTCAACACATGGGGCTCTGTGGTATGGCATAGCTCTCACTGCCTTCAAGACGGCCCTGTACATAATTATTATAAATCAACACAATTAATTTATAATAATTAGTAGAAGTATTTAGTCAAATTGTTCATAGATATGTTCATGATTATATTTTACAATAGCAAATTAATTAGGTGTTAGCTGGTATAATCATAGATTCATAATATTTACCAATACATAGGTAACTAAATATGCGTTCAAGAGACTATTATCCTTAATACTTAAATAAAAAAATCACCCTACATCATGTAAACTGAAAAATACCTAATTTCGAAGGTTATAGTTTCAAAACTAAAGATTTCTGTAATTTTTTTTTTACACCATAGTTTCTAGCATCAAAAACACAATAACCAAAATCATCCCAAAAATGAAATGAAATAATTACAAAATGAACAACACCAGCATTAATTTGACTCATGTGCTCATTGATTACAGTGTTTCGACTTATTCCATTAGACTTTAATAATATAAAATGTGAGTACTACAAAATTGTTTATTTAAAGAAACACTGAAAATATATTAACTTTAAAGAACCCTAATGTAAATCTATTGATTCCCACCAATTTTTTTTGCACCATCGTTTTCACTGACAAAAACTTAAATAAAAAAAAATAAATCTAAGTCATGGGGAAGCTAACAAATAGATGTAGGTACCCAAATAATGAATACGTACAGCACGGAAATTAATGCATTAAATATGCATCCAAATATGCTTTAAAAAAAAATAAAATATGAAAATATCTATGTAAATATTATTGTAAAACAGTTTTTTAATGGTCTTAAACATGCTAAAAATATATGAACAAACTTTTGGTATTTTATCAGTTATTTAATGAAAAAATTTCAAGTACATATTAATAAGCTTACTAATTTATAAGCTAGAGTGTGCAATCGAAAAAGTTTCCAAAATCAAATTAATATGAATACTTAGAATATAAATTTCAAATTTTAAATAAATAAATGACAGAGGTCTGCCCAATTTACTGAGACATGCATAAACAAAATTCTAAATAAAATTTAATCAAATCTAGTAAAAAAATATAGATCACTTACTTTTTACGTAATTAGGAAAAATCTGAAACAAAAACAGTCAAAATAACTAAGAAACAACACCTTCAATATTTTATAACAACATTTCTTTCAATGTCAATAAACAATAAGAATAAGCACGTTAAACCAGTAGTTCGTTGTTTGTAAATGAATAGCGTGAATTCAAAGGTTTATTGTTAACGCTTATCACAGTGTTAAACGGATACGATACCACCAATACTCTGGTTTTGTTTGCATCTTAAATCGTGGTTTGCATAAGACAGATACATAGATAATAAATAATTCTTTATTATCTATGGACAGGATCTAGATAATAATTGTTTTCTATTATCCATAGACAATTAATAATTGTTAATGTTTGTGACAAACTAGGATAATAGATAATAATAAATAATATTATCTATTAACCTTGTGTGGCAGATAATACATTTTTTGTTGACCATGAAATTATTGATAAAACAATGAATTGTTTCAAATATTAAATATTTGAACTGGGATTTGGAACTCTGAAAGTCTAAATTACTGAACACTCAACTGATAGATATTGTTTCGTTTGGTTTTTCTGTTTCCGTTTTTATAACATACAGTTATTTTTAACCCAGTGAAATCATATATCTAGTTTGTTCTTTTAAATGGTTTTTTACTATATAATTGTTCACATTTGTTTTTAAGCATGGTTAAAATCAATAAAGAAGCCCACATACCACTATTACCTTATGACTTGGGATACGAAGAAACTATTTTACAATTAATCAAATCATTGGATTGCTTAGATAAAGTTGTTGAATGTGTGTTTGAACATGTTCGAGGTAATATAAACTCTCAGAAATCAGAAATACTAAAGCTCAGTAATAAATTAAGCACTATTACACACAAAGTAAATCTATTGTCAAGTACTAAGAAAACTGTTCAAGTATTCTCTAGTTCAAAATATCCTGCCTCACATTGTTCTAAAGATTATGAATATAGTTATGACTTTGACATCAAATCTGATATCACTGAAAACATCAAAGTTGCTCATCAAATCTCCATGTCTCACGATCAGGAAGATAAGCTTAAAGTGTTCAGTGTTGACAATGACAATCATAAATTATCAAAAAATAAAAATATTATTCCAATAAAAGGTCTAGGTGGGCTACCTGAAGACATTAAATATGTTAATTCCTTATTATTGTTTAACTCAAATGAAAACTTATACAAAAATTATGTATTGTCCAATCCATACAAAGTAAATAAAATGGCTACAAATAAAGAAGTTGAAAATGTTGAAAACACCAATCAACCAGTATTTTCATTACCATTAAATGACACTGAGAATCAGTTTGACTATTTTTATACTCCTGTTTACGAAGAAGTTCCATCAATTGATGTACCACCTGACTTACCAGACCTTCCTGGTATTGCAGGTGATGAAAATTATGGCAAAGAAGAAGAAAATACAGGTATACCAGTTGTCTGCCCAACATCCAATGTAGTAGATCTTCCAAATTTAGATGAGTTAGATGATTTCAATAACTTAGAATCTGTTACGGTTGATTATACAGCTGCTGAAGATATTTCTCAGCCTGAACCAAAACAGTTGACAACCAATGAGCCAACTCAAAACAAAATCAATTACTCTGAAGAAAATAATAATCCTGTTAAAACTGATCAGAATGTCAATAAAGTGTTCAACGATAATGTTAATACTCATAGCATCCTTATGGATGAAATAAGAAATGTTGGAGGACTAAAAAAGGCTAAATTGCGTTCAGTAAAAGATAGGAAAATTAATGATATTAATGAAAAAGTTCCAACAGGTGGCGGCTTGATGGCAGATTTACACAAAAAATTAGCGATGCGAAGACAAGGGATTTCTGGTAATAATAATCAAAATGATAGCAGCTTAGGAGGGGTTATGTCCCGTGCAGCTTTTGCAATGTTACCTCCAAATCTTGAATCTGAAAGTGAAGTGGATGGAGATGATGACACCGAAGGTGATTGGGATGATTAATCACCTTGGTTATTTTGTTTTAAATAAATTTTATCTTATATTATTGTTAAATATCTTTGTTCGTTTTATACATTTTATTTATTATATTTATATATTATTTTACTATTCAATTATGTGATTTTTGATGAAATTTAACATTAATATGCAAATAAACAAATTATGTTTTATGATTTTATGATTTGCTTAAAATACAGTGATAAATTAATTTTTGTACTTATCTATTTAAATACATTTAAACAACTGGCGTTTTAAATATAGTCAGTTCTTATTTGAATATAATGTAGAAAAGATATTAGCAATAATCACAGATAAAAAATTTTTTAAGAATATTATAATTTAAATACAAAAAATATCTATAGATACACTAGAATTCAATACAAAATAAATAGTACTCGTTTTCTCTATACAACAATAAAGAAACAAGATTATTCATATGGTACATAAATAAAGTAAAATAATAGATAAAAGCTATATTCAATGTTTATATCATAATATTGAAATAAAGTTTTTTATCAAACCTAGATTAAAAATATAGTTAAATTCAATAAATTAAAACATTCACTAAATTTTAAAAAAGTAAAGTACAGACAAGTATATCCGGCTTTGGACATACTTCACACTACAGATATTCTTCGCTCCTCGGGTCAGAGGTCCGGATGGATGTGTAGAATTTTAAAGAAACATTTAATAATTTCTTCAATAAGACAATTCTAAACAAAGAAAGTTAATGATATAAAGAATAATAATAGTCGTCATTTTCAACACACTCACCAAAAGTATCTGACCCAAAGATTAAAGAATATCCATGGTGCGAAGTATGTCTGGCTTTCTTGTTTATACTTAACTTTACTTCGTTTTTTTATATAATAAATAAATAAAAGGAAAAAAAATAAAGAGAAAAAAGTGTTAAAAGATTGTCAAAAAAAATTGTCTTGCAATAAAATGTTTCTTATATTATTGTCTATCTATATTTAAAAAATGACCTCTCTAAAGTACCAACTAGAGCCAAATCCAGTTTCTAAAAGTTGCTGATCAAGACTTTTGGACAAGTATTTCTATATAAAAAAGTATATAAAGAAAAGAAATAAAATAAAAATCATAAAAATACTTGCTTCTTTACTTCGTTCAGAATCTAAAAATATTTCTACCGGATTTGAAATTTAAAGTTTATATGATTTTGAATGACAAAAGATAGTCATTTTACATAAATATTATCATTTACACACAATTCTATTTGCTTGTAAAAATTATTCATTTAACCAACTATTAGGAAAACTTGATTACAGTAGATAAAAAACATCACAGTGAATCTTTTATTAAAATTAAAATCCTACCAGATTAAAAGTTAAATATTTTATTAGAAAAAATTTTCAAAAAATTTGATATTTCCAAAATTACATATTTATCCCAGATAAATCAACTTTTTTTTAAATATTTCAGCTTTTATTACACTATTATTGGTAAAAGATAAAAATTTCATAATTCTGGTTTTATTTATTTTGGAATTATAACTAAACTGCTAATTTATTTATTGTTTGAAAAGCTGTTGAGAATTTAAAAAAAAATTATCTGTTTCTGATCAGATAAAAATTTGTTAAATAAAATGTTTGAGTAATAATATATATTTCAAAAAATTTTGAATTGCAGTTCAACAGTCAACCAATGTATAAAATATTTAGTATTTACTTGAAATATTTGATCTAAAATTCAAAATACATTAAATAAAAATAGTATTAAAATACAAGATATAAAATACTTTTGAAGAATACTCAGTGAATACAAAATACAAGATTTTATATACCCTTCACAATATTCATTAATTTTGTTTTGCCAATTCTATAATCATAGGGAAAATTTCATGTTAAAAATAGATAAATATTAACAAACACTTTTTAAGATATTGGAGATACTTTTTTTAATACTATATTTTTCAAGTGTAATATGATAAATTAAATTAATAGTTTATAAAATCTGAAAATGCATTTACTCTTGTAAGTGTGTAAAATAAACATTATGCAGCAAAAATTACAAAACAATAAAATAATATTTACATACATTATAATTTTACAAATTAATAGTAAATCAGTCGTTACATTTGAGACATTTCTTGTAATTGGTCATGAAACTCTGTGAATAATCGCTGTGTACTTCTTGATCCAGCTACAATTACTAGCACTTCCCTTAAAAGTTCATGTTTAGACATACCTAATATTTTATCATCTTTTCTATGACTCGAATAACAATGTGAGACTCCCAATAAATCTTGACATAAACATCTTAATTGTTTACTGTCTTCTCTTTCAGTTAAAAAAGATACATAGGCCAACAACCAATATTTGTATTCTTTATCAGACTCTAAAGCTAAAGCTGCAGACATCTGTTGTTCTAAAAAAGCTTTCGAACACAGTTCACCTATTCCATCAGTATCCTTAAAATCTAAGTTTGATTTATATTTGGAAGAATATGCTTGCATAACACTTAATGGGTATTTACCATTGGTTGTGCATAAACCATTGTGTTTATTCTTTTGAGAAGAGTTTGAATATATTGCATCTCCGCTATCACCGATCATCATCCAACATTTGGCACTTATAGAAAACATATACGATTTGCCTGTAGTCAATGTAATGATTGATGTTCCGTTTTCGGTTAACATGCATTTTTGTACATTAACTGGCTTGTTTTTGTTTGAACAAATTAACGTGTTGAGTTTTTCTTCATGTAAAACACATTCATGTTTATAAATATTCCAAACAGAAAGGGAGTTTTGAGTCATACATAATAAGAAATGATTATTGGAACTAATAGAAGTTACAGGGGACGATAAAACATATGGAGGACATATAAGTGAACCATTTTTATATCCCATTACATGTACAGTGCAATTACTCAGTGCAACTATTATTAATGATAAAGTTTTATTGGAACAATGTTTTATCACACTAGAGCTAAATACTTTTTCCCAAGCAACACTGTTGTTAGTATAGACTTTAATTTTGGAAATGGGTCCATTTGATGTATTACATTTGTCGTTTTCAACAACAACCTTATCTGTGCATTGGTTTGTAATAGTAAATCTTCGTTTCTGCATAGTACTTTGTTCAAAATTAGGTCTAGCATCTGTAGAAAGCACTTCATCTTCTTCCACATTATTAAATTTGATTTTTTTTGTTGAAAACAAATTTGATATTAATGCTGTGGGTTCTTGTTTTTTCGTAGTTTCTCCTTTGTTGGGAGGAGAAGTTTGTAAAACAGATATTGGAGGATTCCTAGGTATAGTTGAATCAATGATTGTTGGATTTTGAGATTCTTGACTGAAATTACTGCAGCTATTACTTATATTAGGTTCAACAATACTATTCACTCTCTCAACTACTACTTGACTTTTACTTTCACTGGATGATGAAAATGGTAAAACATTTATTTCTTCCGCATTATCAGGTGTGGGTGGTATAAATATTGGTGTTATACGTCTACGTCCATCTGATGTGCGAGTTTCAATTTGTTTTTTTAAAATTGGAGGTTGAGGTTTAACTAAATTTTTAGAAGGTTTTTTTATTTCTTCTTTAGAATTGACTTTTTTAACCTCGCAATTTTGAGTACCATTCATTTTTAGAATCTCTGGATTTTCTATGAGTAGAGTATTATTTTGGCGTTCAATAGGAGAAATACCATACATTTTTTCATACATTTTATTTTTTTCTTGATCTGTAAGTGTTTTCCCAATATCTTTTTGATCAAATATTACAATTGCAACAGATCCGTCAAATGAACATGCATACAGATTTAAACCATTTTTGGACCAAGATACATCTAAAACAGGACCTTGAAATAAATTTTCTATAACAATAACAGGCCTTTTTAAACCAGTAAGCCACACTGATATATTAGAATCCCTCGAGCCAACAGCACACAAACACATGGGATAAGTTTTCTTTCCAACATTGCGATGCATAATTGAACTGCTAAATCTAACACAATTTATGCCTTTTCTGTGGCCTACATAATCTTTTTCATAAGTCCAACCATCTCGTTCAATAATTTTAGCTACAGGACCAGTATTATTCATTGCATGAGCTGACACCAAATACTGGCCATCTGGAGACCAACCATGTCGTAACACGGCTGTATTTCCTCCACAATTTTTAAAAGGTGTTGTAACAATTGTGTCTGTTTGCCAATCAGATGTTCTCCATATTCTTAAAGATTTATCATCAGACTGAGAAGAAAGATATTTACCAATCGGATCCCAAGAAACACCTTTTACCAGACCCGTGTGACCAGAAAGAACTTTATGCACTGTGGGAAATTTCTGAGCGTCCCATATAATTATAGAGTTATCCACTGAACAGGATGCTAAATATGTGTCATGAGGCGACCACGCAAGATCAAGTATATCACCAGAGTGTGAGCGTAAAGTAAACATACATTTCCACGTTTCAATGTTGACAATATTCTTCGAACCAAACACAATATTTCCACTATTGGGATATTTGGTCAACGACCATACCATGATAATTTTATCATCACCACCAGATGCCAAATACTTGCCAGAATTACTCCATCGAACGCTATTAACACAAGCTAAGTGGCTATCAACCTGAAATCATTAAGTAAAACCAATTTTTTGTTTATCTGATTATTGGTTGAACACAACTTACTTGACACAAAATTTTTGGTACGTTTTCGTCGTTTTCGTTGTTTTCGTTAAGTACTGCGGCCGTGTTCCATAGCATAACCAATCCGGAGTCCGGTCCCTGGCCACCGGTGGCCAACCGAGTACCATCCGGGTGGACGTCGATGGAAAATATTGGCATTCCATTGTGAGACATCCATGCCGGTTTCAGTATAATCATCGCGTCGTTTGCGACTATTTCACCTTACTATTTTTTTCTCACACCATAATTGTTCATTTTCGCGATATGTTATGGAGAAACGGCTACGAGTCGAAAACACGTAAGTACATCATTTTAATTTAATGTTATTATTATTTTTTTTTACCGGGAATTATGTTTTTCCATGTTTATGTTATTCGTTTCCGTCGTCTAAAAACATTCGACGTGACTCACTTCATTCTTGTTAAAAATCATTCGTAACTACATTCAGTCAAAAATTAGATCCTCAAGTCTCTTTGAAGGGGGTGTAATACAAATTTCCTACAAACAACAAAGTCCACGAAAATATAGCATCCAAATAGTAACAGACTTATGAAAATATGAACTGCCTGTTTTAATAAAAATATCTTTAAATATAATTGTAGTGAATGAAAATGTTGGAAATGAGTCAATGTAAATTAATAAAAAAAAAAAATATATATAAAATTCATATGGGGGATGCAGTAGGTAATGCAATTCTATGATTATTGATTATTGCATGGTTCATTAAAAAAAAAAAATACCATTTGTGGCTCAAAAATACGATTTTGCAAAGAAAAAAAAAAAGAACCAAATTTCTAATACTCTCACTAAATTATTATAGCGTCATCTGGGTCCAGATAATATTTATTTTAGTCAAAGCCGTAACGCCCTTAACTAAAAACGAATTTCGGAGAGAGTCCAAAAAATTAATTTTTTTTTCCTTTCTTTTAGATTTTGGTTGAAGTGAAGGAGCGAGCTAGTAAAAATCATGTTTTTACAATAATTTTTATTTTTTTTATTTTTATTGTAAACACTATTTCGTATGGATCTATTTGTCCAAAAGTCTCGATCAGCAACTTTTTGAAACCGGATTCGCCTCTAGTTGGTACTTTAAAGAAGTGATTTTTTCAATTTCTCAATTCTTCAATTTTTTTGAAAGGGGGAAGGGGAACTACCTATAATTTTACAAAAAAGAAATTCAGAAATTATCATATTTTGGTTCAAACTTTATGAAAATCTTAATATAGATAAACAATAATATGAGAAACATTTTGGCGCAAGAAAATTTTGAAATGTGAAAAAAAAATTGGATATTTTTCTATTAGTTTATTTTCTCATTAAATTTTAATTCCTTTCTTTATTTATTAGATTAGATGAAAAAAAGTAAAGTAAAACAGACAAGAAAGACGGACATGCTTAGAACCACCAATATTCTTCGTTCTTTGGGTCAGATACTCTTGGTGAGTGTGTTGAAAATAATAATTATTACCTATTGTTCTTTATATTATTAACTTCCTTCATTCAGAATCGTCTGATGGTATAAATGATTTATCATTGCTTTTAAATTCTACAAAACCATCAAACGTATCTAATCCGAAGAGCGAAGTATGTCCAACTTTCTTGTCTTTACTATGTTTACTTGTTCAATTTTATTATTTAATCGAGATGTAGTCCAGTTTTTCCAAATTTCGGGAGGATTCCGAACACCTGAACCCTCTCCCAGTTACGGCCTTAATTTTGGTTAAAGGATATTTTTTTACATCCCAACTCACAGAAGATCAATGTGTACTTGAAGACTACAATAAGAAAGCTATGTAAATATACATTTTAAGTTTAAATGAAATTACACAAAAAATTCATCAGATTTAATATAATAACATAGTTGTATAAATAAAAATTATTGTTTAAGGTTTTATGATAGCCTGAATACTTAAGTTCGAAAATGTGGTCTAGTAGACATTGTTATTGGCATCATGAACTTTTGTGTGGTATTTTAAAACTGAAATAATTTACGATTCCCATCAAAACGAACATTACAGTAAGTTCTCAAAATGAGGACTGAATTCGCAAACGTTGTTATTCGCTATACTACCATGGTGCCACCACAGTCCACGACTGAAAACGTGGCGTTATCACTCGACTCTTCTCTGTTATCACGTTCAAAGTATTCCTATTTGCTATTTTCCAAGCCATAACATTATTTTTTGTAGTTTTGGCGCCATAATGACAATGGTTGTCATTTTCTTCACGTGAAGATTACAATTTTATAATCAAGAAGTCTGTGTCTCTGTGATCTGTGCTGAAGTGTTAACGTATCCTAGTACTTCCGATTGAAACAAAAGTGTGCTCGCTAGTTTTCAGTTTTCGTTCAGATTAAATTCAAATTAAACTCTCCACGATTACGAAAGGTAAGAGGACCCCAGTCAACCGTAATTTGCGATGAAAATAATGCGAGTTATAATTATGTTGGTTTTTTAATTAGTAGAATGTAAACAAATATGTGATTTTACATTATGGTGAAAAATATTACTTTATTTTAGTTGAAATATGAATGTGGCTCATGACAGGCACAGATCCACTTTGTATTTTGTTGACTCCATCCAATTAATGTACAATGTAGCAAAATATGCAAAGCAAACCATGCAGAACATAAATTATGCTATTTTGGTTGATTTTAGAGCTTTAACATTTATTATCTGAACCAATAGGAAGTTTTCAGAGAATGTTTAATCATTCTTGTAAAATATTGTTTGGTTGAAAAGTTATGGCTATTTCAAAAGTATAAAACTTGAAACCTTGTAACATCTTTGTCATGTGATGTTATATAAGAATCATAAGATATTCCTTTGGAAATACTATTTTCTTTAATTTTGATAGTGGATGTTAAATCAATAAAGTTACTTAAGCGGCACACTTGATGTTCTGTGTAGATTAATTTTGCTATATTGTTTGTTAGTTGAACGGATACCACAAATGCTGATGTGGCTTCCTCTTAGAGTGTAGAAAAGTATAAAGTTAATAAGTATTTGATAATTTTTTGTAACCATCCCTCCTCTACCACCGTATTTAAATTCTGGATTTGCACCTGCCCAGTTCTTATGTAGTATAATAAAAGTTTATAATTTGATTTTAATCTGCCTTATGTGTGCATAATTATTAATTAATACTTAGTAGAGGTGAGTATCAGCATGGCCAATATTGAATATTGGCTGATTAAGGATACTGTCAGAATATATTTATTTTTTTTATCTATAACAAATTTTTGGAGAAAATCGTCTAATATTTTTGGAATATGAAAAATAAATTCCTGATTTCATGTTAGTTACCATGTTATTACCACTATGTATTTGTTATTTTCAATATTGACTCATAGTTTTAATTTCAAATATTCGATTGGATATTGAGAAAATCATATCGGCTTACCTTTAATAATTAATCAAATCAAGATGAAAGTCTTCAGTTTCTAATTTTAATTGAAAAATTGTATGTTTAGTTTTCAACATGTGGGGTGCTGATAATGATAATGATGAGGGTGGTTTCAATGTTACAATGACACAAAGTCCAGTAGCAGGAGCAGAACAAAAACAAAATACTGTTATTACAGTAGCTATTCGTGAACTCTTAGAGAACAATGAGGAGAACAAAAATACACATGCTGTAGTTGTTGGTATTATAAAGCAGGTAAAAAAATTTTTAATTTATTATTTCAAGGGTGTTAAATATTATTATACTTATTTGTTATTAACTATAAATTGTTCATTCTTATTTTTAGGTGGAAACACAAACATTAAAAAATGTGTTCACAATTGAAGACAATACTGGCCGCTTGTTGTGCATTCAATGGGGAGATGATAATGAACTTTCCAGATACCCAAAGTTAATTGAAAATGCATATTTTAAAGTAGTTGGTAGTAAAAGAATTCAGAACAATAAAGTCACATTGCTTTGTCACAGTGTAAGACCTATAGAAAGTCTTAATGAACTAACTCATCATTTATTGAGTATTATTGCTTTACCTTATCAAACTGAAGAAATTAATATGGTAAAGATTAAATATATTTTACTTTTTATAAATAAAAACTGTTATTTAAATCAGTCATTTATTTGTATAGGTAACCAATACACAACAGTCCACTCAAATAAGAAGAGAACTTCCAATGAATGTTGATACGAATGGATATGTAGATACAGCCAACAGTTTATCACTGAATCCAAAGCAACTTAAGGTTTATACAGTGATAAAGCGGTGCCAAGATGAGGCAGGTTATTCTGCAGCAGATATACAAAAGATACTTCCAGAGAAAATGCCTTTACCAGAAATAGAAAAAATTCTCACATTTTTTATTGAAGAGGGACATATTTTCTCAACTATTGATGAGAATCATTTCAAAGTCACTGATTTTTCTAGTTAATTGTTTAATTTTTAATGTTGGTTCATTTATAACATCAATTAGAAACTAATAAAATAGTTTAAGCGCTGTAATTTTAAGATACAATGTCACTAATACAATACAACTTAATATATAATTTTTTTTATAATACTTAATCATAAAATACAAGTGGTTTTTCAACAATAATAAGTTATACAATTTTTTGGATCCTGATACAACATAAATTAATTTGGAATGTATTATTAAGATTGGTGATGATGGTTGAGTCTTCTTCCGTTGTCAAAACTAGAAAGTCGAGGGTAATTGACAAATTCTTTTCCATAATATAATATTAATGACAATACACATATAACCATTGTACCCCAAAACAGCAGGAATAAATATGTTCCAGTGTTGTATTCTAATATAAAAGTAATAAATGTTAATAGTTTTATTTATCAACAAATATTTTTAAAAAATAAATAAAAATTAGATAACTAACCTGAAGTAAACACTGCATTGGCCATAAACATTGCTAGAGCAATCATCAAAATCATAGGGAACTAAAACAAATATAGATTGATTTAAAATATATTTTAAACTTAAGTATTAAATACGTTATTTGTTGTGATATGAACTATAAATTATATTGTTGAAGGATTATACATATCCAGCGCCACAGTTGTGGCGCAAGCTAAGTAAAAAAAAAAAATAATAACTGCACGACGGTGTGTGTATAGTAGATTGAAGCAGGAGTTGCCCATTTAAACTGTGTAAAATACGGGTAAATTTGTTATACAACATAACTAATTTTCTAATGTATCAATGAACTCCAAGTAAACTCCAAAACATCAGAAATATTGTATAGAATGTGCTTTTATAAAATTCATCAAAATCGTACTTTTAGAAATTAAGTTATAAATGAAAAAGTGCGAACATTTTAATGGAAATTTATATTAAATTCAGAATCACGTCATCGCATCGACCAGTTTCCCCACTTGATTTTGTGTATGCAGCTCGAGGCCTAGGTGGGAGAAATTCAGTCGGATTCAGTGCCGAGTGTCGGCGGGTCATAACCATGCATTCATTTCGTTATCTGTCGCCGAGCATAGTTCGTTGTTATCGTTAATCGTTTAAAATGTAGTAATTGCAAGAATTATTTCTTAAAATAAACAAAGTTTGATGAACAAAATAATTAAATGACGAAGGGCTATTAAAATATAACTTATTATTACTTGAAAAATATTATTATTAATATTAATCTTCTATTAATCTGTTAATCATTACACAGCAGTTATTACACAAGCATAATCATAAAATCGAATATTTGGTTTAGGTGTAATGATCTTATTTCTAATAAAGAAAGATGGCCTCGTGATGGCAAAGACATGTATATAATAATTCTAGAAAAACAAAACTAAAACAATTATAGAATAATTTAGACTAAATTAAAGATAAAAATTTTAAAAATACATTATCATTATTATTATTATTATTATTTGCATTGGTGATAAAAATTAGTGACATACTGACATCACAACAAAAACCCTTCGTAAACTACGTGTAAAAATGGCTAAGTAAAAAAAAATATTAGATCTTTAAGCACTATAAAGATGTGATATCATGAATAAATGTTACGTATATTGAATTTAAGGAAAAGTATTTTGTTTCAATAATTTATTTACTTGGCGAAGGAATTATTTCTTAAAAAAAACAAAGTTTGATGAACAAAATAATTAAATGGTGAAGGACTATTAAAATATAACTTATTATTATTATAATAATACTATTATTAATATTTATATTATTCTAAATTTTCTTTTAAGAACCTAACCTAACCTCGCCAAGTAAATAAATTATTAAAACAAAATACGTTTACTTAAGTTCAATATACTTAGCATTTATTCATGATATCACATCTTTATAGTGCTTAAAGATCTAATATTTTTTTTTACTTGGCCATTTTTACACGTAGTTTACGAAGGGAAAGTTGTGATTCTAATAATATCAAGGTGGAGTGAAGAAACTAGTGTTTTTAAAATGATTTACATTTTTATTATGAGAAAAAATTTTTTTATAGAAATACTTATTTAAGAGTTTTTATCATAATTCGACTTTAAATCGCACTTTAAAGAAGTAATTTTTCGAAATTTTCCAAAATTTGAGAAAACTACCCAAAATTTCACAAAAACACATTTACATCTTTCTTTTTTCTTTTAATCCAAACTTTATGAAAATTTAAATATAGATAGACAAATATATGAAAAATATTTTGATGAAAAACTATTTAATACGAGCATTTCTTTTAAAAGAAATTACTTTTTGTTTCTTTAAAAATAGAGATACCCAACAAGTCTTCACTTAATTATTGTGAATCGAAAAGTAGCCCTTAGCCTAAAAAGATTGAAGAACCCTGACCTAGAATATTTTGAGCAATATAGATTTTGTAGGTAATATAAATATTTAATACAATTTATAGTAGAAAAAACAAAGCAAATAAAAATAGATTGAGATCATTGCATTATCATGTTATCATGTACAGAAATCAACACTGCAGGCAGTAACTCACATTGCTATATACTTTCAAGGAAAATTTAATATTTCTAATAAGTATTTAATTAGTTAATTTTTTGAACTTTTCTCATAAGATATCTCATTTGCACACTAAGCACTTGCATTAAAAAAAAAAAATGCAAATCAGTCCAGTAGAATTTCAGATATAGCTGTCCAAAGAAATTACCTTAACTTTTAATAATAAACTTACCACAAAATATTTTAGGGCAGGCTTAATTTCTAATGGACATGGCAAAGTTGAACTTTCACTGGTATTAACCACATAATTTCCCAAAACAAGATCAATACAATCCTGCGAAGAAAAAAAAAGGTAAAATACCTAGTAAGTATAATAATTGATCATAATCATTAAATTGAATATTGAACTATTTTAAATATAAATGCTCTATTTACTTGTCGAACTCCGTCTCTGAGATTATTTTTGTAGTACCTTATAAGTGAATTTTTTAGATCTCTAAACATTCCATTGTAAGTACGTTTACCAGTTCGTGTAAAATCTGTTTTTAAGGCTCCTGTTCCAGAATACTGCATTGATATTATATCAGCATGATCAGCCCACACAGATTTGAATAAATTTTCAAAATCTGAATGATCTTCAACTTTTTGCCCAAAGTTTATGATATCCAATTTCTTAAACAATCATATGTTTATTTTAACAATGATTCAATAAAATAGAGTATAAATGATAATATTTATTTTATGCATGTGCAGTATAGTAAATTAAAGTTTTACATGCATTATAAGTATATTTAAAATGTTTAATTTTTGTTAAATAAAATGTAATAAATCTTTTTTTAACTAAAATAATATTTATTGGTTGTAGTACTAAATTAAAATAAAATGTTTACCTGCAATATTATAGTCAACATTCTATGAGCTAATAAACTTTGTACAACATTTGTTCGGTCTAAGCAGTCAACACAGTTAGTTCTAAATACTCCTTTTTGTGAGATCAACAGTTTTCCATCCGATCCGAGAAAGAAATATTTCATGTTATCTTGCTCATGAGCAACTCTGTTAACTAAAATTGAAAGTCTATCCCATCTCATTTTTTTACATTCAGAATGAAAATCAAATGCTTCATATTTAATTTCATTTTTGTCCAATTTAGCAACAATATCAGAATACTTCTGTTCCAATTCTTGTTCTGCACCTCTATGATCAATCTTTTTTTTTTTTATCATGGTTAATAGATATTATAAAAATATATACAAAAAAAAAAAAATATTTTGCATACCAAGTTTATCAAAATTTGTTGACCATAAATAAGGATTTGCTCATTAAAATGAACCATAGCTGCTTCTAAATGATCTTCATTTTGAGCGATCTGCATTACAGGTTTGTATTTCAATGTAGGATATTGTGTCCAATACAAAGGAATTGATCCACGAGTCTATTGAGTAAAATTAATTCATATGGTTAACAAATTTTAGTAAAATAATAACATGACTAAATATTTACTTGAACATAAGAACTCTGGGTATTATTATACTCTACTATCATTTCTGTCTCAACAAAATTAGCAACATTTCCATTTTGATCAATACCACGTTTTAACAGTCTTGGACCATGACGATTTCTTGATCTCCTAGATACAATTGTCCAAAGAAATTTTTTTCCATTTATAATGCAATTATTTATTGCAATGACTGAAATGATAAAAATATACTATTGATCATCTTTTTCCATTACAATAAAATTATTTGAAATTGTACAATATACAAGTTTTCTTAAGTAATAATGGATATTTTTGATACAAAACTCATAAAAATAATTCAACATTATTACCAAATGGTGTTCATCTATTATTTTTTTTATAACAAATAAATTTGTAATTATTATTATTTATTTGTGCGAGGATAGGTGTCACATATTTCTTTTTATTTATTTATTTTTTTTTTTTTTAGTGGAGGAAGGAAAAATACAAATTTATAAAATTACAATTTTTTGCTTATTTATATTGTATTATTATGACTAGAAATAATATTCTATAATGGTTTGAAATCAATACAAATAGTGATATGTATATCAATTATTCATATGGAGATTTGATATTTTATGTTAAAATGAGGCAAAATTATTATTATAATTACCAGTTACAGGCTATTCAAAATGAGATCATTATTCGACAGTAACCAGTTTTCATTTGTGGTCGCACCCCCACTATCGATCATGTGACTGAGGTTTCTATCACCAGCTGTCAGATTTGTGTCTGCAGCAAGTAGCCGGAACTGGGTGGATGTGGGTATGCGCATATGTTGCGGTTGCAACGATATGCATTTTAAATTAACTGTATACATAAACAGTCAAAAATAGAATAATACGACACTCTCGTCAGTGGAGGCATGTCAAGTGTCACTGAACAACGTCACACCCATGCGCACAACTCGTCCACCAAGTAATGTTCTCATTTTGACTAGCCTATTAGGTCAATATAAGAAATACCTTAAATGTATGTAAACAAATTCAGTGTATAATTATGGGGTAATAACACAATATAATGCCTAACTGATATTTTGTTATCTATAGTCAGCCTTAAAATAATTTAAACCTAATTTTGTCTTCAATTATAAAAAGTAAAGTATAGTAAAATAAAGTGAAATAAAATAAAATAAAGCAAAGATAAGTAAAGTGTAGACAAGAAATATCTGGGTGAGGCAGGTAATTTTTTACCCACTTTTCAAAAGAGTATTAGTGTCTGCAGGTTACTAACTAAAAAGTCATTGCAAGTTGTTAAATAATACTAGTAAATAATCTACATTAATAAAATCAATATATTATACGAATACCTAACACATATCAGATTTGAAAAAATAATATGTTATCAATTATTTAATTAGTGAAAATTACATAAATTATTATGTTTTATTACTATAATTTAACTACTAAAATAAGTTTTTTATGGGAAATTAAGTAACTAGACAACAGATAATAATAATAGGGTAATTGTTTGAAATAGTTGTATATATTATAGCTAAAATTATATCTAATTCTATTTTATTCTAAAATATAATATTACTTTGTTTATTTATAATTTTAACAATTAATTATATCTTACATCCATGAATGATAGGTACAGTAAACTCTTCATGGACCGTACAAACATTTGTTAACAAATAATGATTCCACAGAAACCGTTTATCTGCTCTTTCATATTTTGAAGCCTGAAATAAATTTAAAATTATCAATAGATAAATTTCTTGTTCATTAATATTTGGGGTTTTTTACAATGTTTATTAAGCTTATTAAACTTAATCAACATTTTACCAAAAAGTAAAACCCATTCATACTTGAAAAGATAAAAATAAATTAGATTGACAAAAAATAAAATAATTAGTTAATTTAGTTTAAGCATAAAAAAGATCTTACATTAACAAAAGATATAGAAGTGTTGTAAAGTCTCTGCATTGAATGTGTTAAATCATATGTATATGAAAAGTAGTAGTATGGTGTATTAAAAGTTTGTTTAACCATACTTAAATATTCCATATCCATTTGGATCTGTTAATCAATGATATAAATATTATAAATAACATTTTTAATGCATAGTATAATAGATATACTTGTGTTTCATTCAAGTGAAGTTTGGTTTTAGGTAATGGTATCATATCAATTTCAACTAATTGATATATATCGTGACCACATATTTTACCAACAAGCTTTTTTTCTTTGATTATAATAATATAAGGACCAACTAACAGTTTAACAACACCCAATATACCAGCAATTTGTTGACTTTTGCATTCTATTGGAATTTGACCTTTATTTGCTGAAATACAAATAGAATAACATTTTGATATATAACTATAATTATTAAAACCAACTAGAACATATAAATCAGTTTTTTTTTCCTAATAAGTATATTTCAATGATATGTTTAAGTACACATACATATTAATAAATGTATACTTAAATTTACACTTAAATTTACATAGGTTCCAAAGTATTTTTTTATCTGAAGTACATGATCACTATCCAGTTACATTTTTCGTTTTCTATTAAAAGAAACTCTACAAATTTATCACATTTCCAAATTTCTATAGATGTATTAATAACATAGTTTTAAATTTAATGGTATTTTCAAATTTTAAGATGCCTACTTTAAAAAAAAAGGCTTGGTAATCATTGTTCAATAGTCTCTATATAATTTATTTATTAAATAATAATAAATACAATATAAAAAAGTGTGTACTTCGCTTGTCAGGGTGTTCTTCACACGTTGAGTGGGATTCTGTTGACAGGTGTATTGAATTTTAAAGAAACAATAAATCATTTTTTCAATAAAACGATTCTGAATGAAGGAAGTTAATAATATAATAAAAAAAAAGTGCGAAAATTCGAAGTGCCGAGCTGGAATTATTTTTTCCCTGTTTTTGGAAAAAGTAATGAGAAATTGAAAAAATAACCTGTTTACAGTAACATCTGGCTACAATTCCGGTTCTATAGAGATACTGATCGAAACTTTTGGACAAGTATTTCTATATAAGTGTTTCCAGAAAGAGAAAAAATAAAATAAAATAAACATCATTGTAAAAACATAAGCTTCTTCACTTCATTCAAAATCTAAAAGTAAAGTAGTGTATAAATAAGAAAGCCGGACATACTTCGCACCACGGATATTCTTCGCTCTTTGGGTTAGATACTCTAGGCGGGTTTAAAGAATTTTAAATAAACGATAAATCATCTTTAATAAGACGATTCTGAATAAAGGACATAACATAAACATAAAAAACATAAATAGTCGACAACATTTTCAACATATTTACCAAGAGTATCTGACTGGAAGAGCGAAAAATATCCATGGTGCGAAGTATGTCCGATTTTCTTGTTTATACTTTGCTTTACTTTCTGCTATTTAATAAATAAAGAAAGAGAAAAAAAATTAATGGGAAAAAAAAATGCTCAACATTTTTTTTTTACATTTTTTTATTTTATAATTTACTAAAAAAATGTGGTATAATTTTCTATGTATTCAATATCATGCTTGTGGGAGAATTATTTAATTGTATTTAAAATATTATGTTACATTGACATTTTCTGAAAATTTTTAATTTAACTATAGCAATTTATCAAACCAAAATAATCTATTTCAAGTACATATAAATTATAAAATGTAGTAAAGTTTAACCTTGACAACTTAGAAAACCTGTTTTCAAACAAATAGGTAGTTTAAACATTGAAATATTGTTAAATTTTTAATTAAAATACTTTTTTTGTTATTTATCGCAACATAGAAAAAAAAAATGTCCAAAATTTTTTTTCACATTTTCAAAATTTTCTTGCGCCAAAATCTTTTTTATAAGATTTTCTATCTATGTTTAAATTTTCATAAAATTCGGATCAAAAAATGATGGTTTCCGAGTCGT
>JAIPRM010001830.1:0-23151 GCA_025469315.1 Stegophylla sp. TES_Ste_2020
TTCGACATATTTTCACCGCGCTTGGAAAATGTATTGAGAAATTGGAAAAAAGACCTCTCTAAAGTACCATCTGGGTATGATTCCGGTTCTTTAGAGATACTGATCGAAACTTTTGGTCCAGTATTTCTATACGAAAAACTGTTTCCAGAAAGAGAAAAAAAAAGAAAAAAAAGAAAAAATAAACATCATTGTAAAATCATAAGCTTCTTCACTTCGTTCAGAATCTAAAATGCCGCACGTTTTGTTTTGGTAACAACAGTAGGTAGATTAGTTGTGCGTATTATAATAATGCACCGCCACCGATGAAATATTATATTCAAGCGCTGAATATAAGAAAGTTTTCCTCGCCGCCGCGAGCAACACGTTTGCATATTATTATTATTATTATTATTATTATTTTAGAACGTTCGCCGCCGCCGCCACCACCACCGGGCTATATGACCGGCAGATGTCACGAGCAAGTACGGAATATCATTATAATAATTATTATTATTACGAGGAGGCACCCCACCCGAGTCACGGTGTTATATTATTATAAACTCGGTCAGAATAATATTATATTATTGTATTCGGATTTCGTTAAATTCTGAATAAATCACCGCCTCCTCCGCGTGGTAGACACGTGCAAGCCGTGCGCGCCTCCTCAACTTTGTCGCGGTGTAACACGCCTCGTGATGCTCGCGCGTATAACGGTAAAACCTTTTTGGATCATAATATTATTTAAATTTACACCGTCATCCCCTTTGGATTTGACTTGTATCACGGGGGGGGGGGGTGGGATTGTAGAATTTACAAGCCATATAACGGCACAGTGTTTATAATATATGCAATTTACCGGTAAATCCCACGTGTGTTACCTGCAGCTGTAAGCCGGACAAGTTAACCGGATTTTTTTTTCGCTTTTTTGAAGTCAAGAGTTAGAAAATTTGCATTTCACACGTTTCACACTATTTAACATAATAAAATAATGTTTAGTAAAAGGTGTTGTGCGATAATTTAAATCCTATCATGTGGTCGTGCTGAATTAAGGTCTTGTTATCAGAAAGTTAAGGAATACACCATATTTTGGTTTCATGTAATCTGTGCTACAATACTGAGGTATCGGGTTACGTCCAAAAAATATCTTTTCAATGACAATTTTCACAAATGTACAAAGCGAGAGTGCGTCTCTGGAATCGTCCGAAGCATAATTAATTTAACTACACGTGCTTAGTGCTTATCAACGTCACCTTATTTTAGGAAATTATGGAAAAATAAATAAGAAATATTTTTGTAGCACATCACAAAATCTGTAAAAACTTTATATAAAAATAATTGTCTCTGAAAATTTTTTCAAACTGAACCGGCCACTTTTTATTCGAAAATCGAGAATTTTTTTACAGTTCAATGAATAAATTTAATTAATAATATCCATAACGACAAAATTATGATTCAGATAAATAATATAACTTATTTAACTACTACATTAGATATTATAACATGCTCCATGTCATTGGGGTTTTAAACTGGAAATGCTTTTATTGTTTTCTGATTTCAAATACTTGTATTATTTGTTTTCCAAGTTCCGATTAAAAATATCAGTATTTGTTTATTATTATTATTATTTCGGTTTAAAATATTGGTTTTAATTTTTCTGATATCGATTTCGATTTTGGATTCTGAACGAAGCTAGCTGTTTTTACAATGATGTTTATTTTTTTTTCTGTATACACTTTTTCGTATGGAAATACTTGTCCAAAATTCTCAATCAGTCCAAAAATCTCAAAATTTGACAAAAAAGACTTGGAAATCATAATTTTTTGATCTAAACTTTATGAAAATTTAAACATAGATATGAGAAACATTTTGGCTTAAGAAAATTTTTTATTTATTTTTACTTAGATAAAAAAAGTAAACTAAAGTAAAACAAAATAAAGTAAAGTAAAGTATAGACAAAAAAGCCGGATATACTTCGGAAGACGGATATTCTTCGCTCTTCGGGTCAGATATTCTTGGTGAGTGCGTTGAAAATGACGACTATTATTGTTTTTTTATATTATTAACTTCTTTCGTTGAGAATCGTCTTATTGAAGAAATTATTTACCGTTTCTTTAAAATTATACACACTCTTCAAGAGTGTCTGACGCGAAAAGTGAAGAATATCCGTCTTGCGAAGTATGTCCGGCTTTCTTGTCAATACTTTACTTTACTTTTTAACAGTAGATGTTTTTCGGTTTTCAAAACCGGTGTTGAATACCAATTTTCAGCAATATGTAGCGTTGTCCCGTATGATTGCTTTTCTGATCATATTTTTTCTTGTACAAACCACGTATTTCTGATTTTCACATTCCCATGTTTAACACACCCCCAAAAATATCATTGCATAAAACGCACATCAACAATAACTCGATAAATCCTAATAAAACTATTATAATTAAACGCCATCCCTCCCCTCTCTCTGAGTAAAATTTACAATAAACTTATATTGTGATTCTGCAAATAATTTGTATATCAGTTTCCAGAAACACATAATTGTTCTCCAGTTTGACTTAAAAACAAAAAAAAATGTAAGTTTATAGGAGGAGTTCATTTTCAATTTCACACTGCCGCGCAGTCGTTTTATTTTTTTGAAAACCTTAACCCGATATTTACATACTGTGAAATGACAATCGTGTCATAAATCAGTCTTAGAAGGGTGGGGGAAACTTCGCAAACGGCGTGATTTGATTTATACCCCCGAGCTGAGCACTGTAAGAATAATTTGCATGAATTTTTTCTCCGTCATGCAATTATATTTGTTAGTATATTACTGTCAAGAGAGGTTTATTTTGTTCTCGGATAATAACGCAGAATATAAATCAATCCCGTTCTCAAGCCCCACAATGACACTGGAGGAATCAATAATTTTTGTAACTGCCACTGTATATATATAGTTAAACCCCGTTAACCACACACTACAGATACATTTTAACTGTCGTTTGTTCCAATGTTATTTGAATAATACTCAAAACGTATAATAGGCTGTTGCGAGATCGTTAAAAAACCATTAATAAATAAAGATGCTCCTTTGCTCGCGAGAAGGAGGCAATAATTTTTTTACGCTCCGTTCGCTCCTCACGATTAAGTTGTTATTATTATAATATTATAAGGACAAGATCAAATGTAAATATCATATAATATTTATTATTATGCGTGTGTATGCATAACTAAAAATCTGTAAACACTTTTTCGTATGAATCTACTTGTCCAAAAGTCTCAATCAGTAACTTTTTGAAATTGGATTTGCCTCTGGTTGGTACTTTAGAGAAATCCTTTTTTTGAATTTTACAATTTTTCATTTTTTTTTTTTTTTCCTGGAAAACACTGCCCAAAATTTGACAAAAACGACTTGGAAACCATAATTTTTTTATGTTAACTTCATGAAAATTTAAACATAGATAGACAATAATATTGGAAAGATTTTGGCGCAAGAGAATTTTGAATGGTGATAATTACTTGTTAACTACCTGTGGCTATCCCAATGGACGACAACCATGTGTATAAATGTCAATACACATCCAGCAGCATGCTATACAACATAGATGTTTTTTTTTTGTATTTCTTGACAGTAATACTGATTTAAATTTAATCGTACACTAATAGAAATATTTGTAATATTTTTTCACGCCAAATATGTAGAAATATATTATAATGTACACTTACCTTCAGTTATATAACATTAACGTCACTTGACCAACAACACGTTTCCCACTACAAATTAAACGGCTTTACTGACTAATGAAAAACCACAATTTGTAAGAACTTGCAACAGGGACATTTGTTCTGGGCTAAAATAAATTTTAATAATTTGCAAAAATAAATTTTAATAACATAATATGTACACAAGGATACAGATAATTTCTTTTTTACTTTTTTTAATTGCTTTATTTATTTTATTATTTTCCATTATAAGAGAGTTTGTATAGTTTGAGTAATTGTATTAATTTAGAAAACGATTTTTTTGTGTTACATAAAATGAATTTTTAAATGTTTATAATGCATCGAAATCTGGTCTTTATTTATTTTTGTTTATCCTGAACACTAGGGGATGTCCAACCTCCTTGTTTTACGGCCAGCCGAATCTGAAATACGCTTAATTTAAGCGGCTTAAAACGATCAAAGTTGTTGCGGAAAGGACCAGATAGGTCACGTGATTAGAGAGAGAAGGATCGTTTAAAAACTTCAAATCACTATTTCGTGTTATTATTATATCACAATTTTATATGAGAATTTAATTTTAATACGCTTGTCACACTATTTGATGACGAGTAGTTAGAAACTGCTCTTGCGACAAAACTTTTTGGATGACGTGTTCATCTAATAACTGAATCGTTTCCCATCAGCAGCGTTGCTAGTCCTTGAGTCGGTTCAATCTATACTCGACTAGACAAAGTCTGCTCCCGTTGGTCGCGGTAGGTATAGCTAGAAATACTGAAATTACTCTTGAAGGATGATTGAAAATAATGAAATAAACTTTATTTTGTCGTTTTCATAACATCATCACTGATAGTAATAGTTGACTGTCATCAGTGATCGTGAACATTCTGGTGATGCAGAGCAAAAACCACCTGCAAACAACGCTCCATTATCTGTGATATCTGATCGGTCCAAACGTACCTATCAGGAGTATTCGTTTGATACCGTTGAATTGTGCGGTCAAAGTGTTTTAGTCGTAATAGTGTACGAACAGTGAAAAGAAAAATACGAATTATTATGTTAATGGTACAATATTTTTTTATTAATGCGTATAAACATGATTTTACAATAGTTTTTTCTTTTTTCGTTTTAAACAACATATTTTATTAACATGATGACGTATTGGTTAATCATTTCAAAACGTAAGATATTATAAAAATGATATGTATACTCGTGATAATTAATTTATTATTTAGGTTATCTACCTATATACGATAGTAACCAATACAATAGTTCGTGGTAATAATACCTATCATGTCGTACCTAACTATTGACGTTCAGTATAATAATTCATTATTGACGAAAAATATCTGAAACTTTTTTAGGAGGTATTACAATTCGAAATTCTCAGTGCGACAAGTCCATTTCATCAAAACTGTTGCTGAAAACTAACTCATCATATTTTCTTAATATCTTTGAAAACATTAATCCGTTTATCACTGAAATATATTATTTTGGCAAATATTATTGCATGGAATAACCAAATATATATTTTAATAAAAATGGACATTCCTGGTCTCCAGCCCCTGTCTCCAGTCACAATCGTGTTCTAACTGAATTAAGTTTTTTCGGCAAAACGTTATTGGTCTTCATAAAAAAAAAATGTCTTTGGAAGCATTATTGCTAAAGAAAACTCAAATAATTTTTTGGAAACTCAATGAAATTCAACTTAAATTGAATTTTAAATTCTATATATCATTTTTTTTTTTGACACTTTTAGAATATTTTGATCGTCCATTACGAGCATAATTATTACGATTTTTCGAGAAAATTCTATTTAACGATTGACAATCGTACGTGGGTTTTCATAAGAAAAATTAAATTTTTATTTGAAGTGTTAAATTACTTCTCGAATTCTCTGATTACTTTCGACCAGTCATCCTGCATATTACGTGTATACACGTATATGAAAACCCTTTCGACTTCCTGAATTACGTGAATTTTTAATTACGTCTATTTCCTATGTCAATTTTTTTCTTTTTAAACGTGACGTATTGATATAATTAATTACTGAAAGTTATATTTGATTAATAATTTTGAAAAATGAACGTTGTTTTTTATATTTTCATCGTAAATACGTGTATTATACAGTAGAATTATAATTATAATAATATTAAGAAGAATAAATTATTATTAATATTAAGTAATATAAATCAGTCGTAGAAAAAAAAATTTACACACTAAACTACATGACGTAATTTTCATCATCGTCATGTGTCTACCTATTTTATAATATATTATTTGTACAATTTCTATACTCTCATAAGTCATCGTTTTAAATTTATCTTTAAATAATTTAAATTTCCTTTTTTTTTTTTTTTTTTTTTATACTATTTAGCTATAAATTAATTGGAAAATCGACCAAGGGACATAATTTAACATAAATCTACTATAATTTGTAATATTATTATGTTGTATTTTGGGTACACGATACCGATTCTACGTTCCTATCCAACGTCCGAGTCTACAATATTATGCTAGAAAGCGAATTGTGTGCAATTGCTATAAATATCTGACTAACGAGCAGTGTACTGCAATATTTTGTTTTAACTGACACTTAAGTCAGATCGAAATTGTATTTAATAATAATACAACCGCGAAAAAGGTGTTAAAAATGATTTTTAAATACGTTTAGAAAAAAAATAATGAAGTACAAATACGAATATCTATAGTGTATTTAAATTTGAAATACAAGAAGAAAATCCAATTAAAATGCATTTAAATTTAATTTTAATTTTAAGATATATAAATTTATTGACTAGAAATTTGACCCAAAGTAATTAAAATACATGTTATTTTGATTAAATTTTAAATATCGACCAAATACTTAATTTAACGAGAGTACTTTAAAAGTATTCTAAACACTACGCTAGTATTTAAATACAATTACACGAATAACTTGTAAAATTGGTACTCATATAACGAAATAGTATTTTGGAAAGTACGAATTAAGGTATTAAAATTAAAACTAGATGCACTTACAAATAAATTCTAAGAAAAAAAATTTTTTAATAAAATGGCATGGGTATATCTTTTGCGAAATATCTATTTAAAGAAAGGAAAATTTAAAACTACCACAATTATTAAAAAAAAATATATATGTAATATATATGTCTCAATGCTCAATATGTCTTACATCGACAAAATGATGAGCTGGTGTAGTCCTCAAAACTCTAAAATTATGTTAACGCTAAAAACAATTAACTTTAAAATTTAATCTCAATCGTTTGGGAAGGGGGAGGGGGGATATCTAAAAGTGACTATTTTCCCCTAATTAAAATGTCACCCGCTGTTATTTAACATTTATTATTTGAGCGTGTTATAATATATTTTCTGAAAACTTTCTTTTTTAATGTTACACAATTTTAAAATATTATTTTGTTTGGAATAAATATAGTTAGTTAAGAACGATACTGGTAAGTATATTTCGTAATAAATTGGTTTATTAATATTTGAAAACTGTACACCACCTACGTAATGTTTTTTTTACTTTCAAGGCAGTATTGATTTTCAATTCAACAATACGTCTTATAAATACATTAAAAGTGTACTTAAAATTATTTATACATTTTTTCGTCAATAAACATCAATATTATTACTGGGTATTAATTTCGCACCGTATTTTTATTCAAAAGAAATAATAAAGTAAAATAAAAATAGTTTCCTAACAGTAACGCCAACTCGCTAAATATACCTAAATGAATTAGTCATTTAAAAGAAAATGAAAAAAAAAAAGAACCACTTAATAAATTAATTTTTTATGTTTGGAATTTTAAGTAGTCGTACGTTTAAGTGATCAATTACACTTTGTAATTAATTTTTACACTGTTTGAAATAAAAGTAAAATTGTAAGATAAAATAATTTAATTCTGAGTAGCATATTATTATAAGTGAACAGAATCGAACATTCTTTCAAAAAATCTCATTTCAAAGTGTCCAAACGAGATAACTTGTACATTTAATAATACGTATATTACGCAGTATTGGTCAAGATACTTAAATTAATTGCAACTGACTGTATGTATTTGATTGAAAAATAAATGTTTATTACGCGACTGAGTTGTTGTGCAAAGAGTTCGCACATTGTATTTTATACCGACATTTTAGAATTATTGTTTTCGCCTATAAATTCTACGAACAATAATAATTACAGAGCCAGTATATCGATATTATATAAATGGCAAGAAATTGGACAGCAGAAATTCGTTATTATAACGACTAATATGGTGAAATGCGTATTTTCAAAAAGGAAAAATATCTCGCGATACCTAGTGTGTCTGTGTAGGTGTGCACCTACAGGGCGAACGGTAACGTAAAATTTACATTAGTGTCGATTTGTTTTCCCACTCTTAAAAACCAGTCTCAGTGTCTGTGAGTAAAATTATTGAAAACGTAAGATTTTAAAGCATATTTATGGCAGCCATCTCGTTTCAAATTAAATTTAATGCAAAATTAAAACGTGCAAAACGAACATTTTAGTCATCTAAAACTACGGTTTTGACATGTCATTCAGTTTTTGAAATTTTTAGCCACAATTATAGAGGCTAAAATTCTAAAATTTCTGTGACATATATACTAGAGAGTAGAATAAACTAATTGAAAATTATAAAAAACACACATACTTATTATTCGTACTGTTTATTTTTTAAATATTGTACGCCAATGTCAGTAAAATTTTTTTGATTTTATTGAAAATGAAATGTCCATCCCCCCGTCCCCTGACCCCAAAACATCTACTTTAACATGTTACAAGATTTTTGGGGATGCAACATTTAAAAACAGCCACCACGAGACCACCTTTTAAAATCTGTCATTCGCAAAACGCAAAATATCTGTTTTTTGTTTCAATTCGCCATCTCGAAATCATTCTCACGGTTTGATTCGATATGACATCAAAATCAATATTACACATTTAACGTTCACGCATTTTTGAGATCATGATAATATACTTACTTGTTGATTAACGAAAACATAATGACACTTACGATTAGTGGTGACCACGAAATTAATGTGAGATAATTAATGACGCAGCTATAATAAAAAAAAAAAATAAAATATTTGTCAGAAAACGAACGCTCAAACGATATGGGCAAAAATGCAGTACGTAACAATTGGGGAATGGCATGTAGAAAACTTTTTTGTAAATATTTTTTAATCGACCTTTAGACGAAATCCATTTTCAATGAGTTGAAAATAATATATCATTGAATATAAAATATGGGTTTTAGAAAAAAAATATATAAATTTATATTTTATTGTTATTAAATATAAATAAGAGAACTTAACATATTATTATTATTATTATTATTATACACCGTACAACACTATGAGTAGTAACTAATAGGAATATCGTAATGTAGAATAATTTTTATTACTAGCAAAAATTATCATTTACGTAGAAAAAAATAATCAATAAATAATGGTGATAGTTAAGTATCATCGATAACAGCTGTTGGCCTTATTCTACCATTACTACACGTATCATCGACCCACCCTTGTGGCATGCATACATTTTTTATTCAAAAAAAGTACATCCGGTTGGTTTCAAAACAACAAAAAAAAAAAAAAATCATACGCCTTCCGGTTTGTAAATAAAATAATTATTCTCGCTTGTACCAAAAAACAAAATATCTAATAAATAATATTTATAACACTTAAACACGCGGCGATACATCGTTGTCCCAAGTCTAAATACAGATCGCGGACGTTTTCGTTGGTTAAAATAAATGATAAATTTTAAAAATAATCAAAATTAAAACAATGAAATGACGAGCTAAAATTTAATAGCTTTTACAACAGGTGGTAGATACGTGGTATTTTTTTTAATTTCGTGTATAAAATTCGTTTTCGTCTAAGCGTAGATAGAGTCACAAATAATGCGTTAACGACGTCGTGTCCCCTGCTCAGCTCATTCCGAAGGTTACATTTGACTGTTCTCGTCAATTCTTGATAGCTACGCAATAAACAGTATTTTTTTAAAAAAACAAAAAAAATAATAAAACCCATTTCGTTGTATTTCGTTTGATTTGATTTCTTTTTTTTTTTTTTTCTTTATATATATAATCACATTCTATACACTACAGCTGTTATTAACTAATATTTTGTAACAAAGATTTTTTTTTTACAACGAAAATTATTATTATATTATATTCTAATGGAGACGACAAACCGTTTGATTTTTAACACAGTAATATTAATTTTATTATGAAATTCTAAACACCGATATGTTTTGCATAATTAACACACACACACACACACACACACAGACAGAGAGAAATTTTTTTCGGTTAAAATTCAACGGTAAAGACGCGCGATTGTGATGAATTCCAATATTATTGTTAAATAATTATATAATTACGATATAATGATGCACCGGCGGCGCGCAAAAAAAATGTGCAATATCATATTTTGGTTGCGTTAATGTAAAACGTAAATAATAACTATTTAAACATACAACTCGACAATAATAATATGCATATATTATGTATAATATATATCGTATACACACATAATATTATATCGTAGGTTTGGAGCAATCCCTCGTTTGATAGTTAAAAGACATTTTTCGAGAAATTAAATATAATATACTATTACACTTGTTAACGAAAAACTAATGTTAAGGACCATTTGTGAATTTTTACTCGTTACTCTTTTACTAATTTCACGAATTTTCGTTCTTCAACATTAATGCTAAAAACCGTTAGTAAATTTTGAAAAGCCAAAAAGACAAGAGTCACATGACATTTTAGAGTTTAGGGCCTTTTTTTTACAAATTATCGGTTTCAAATTAGTAGTGCATTTTTGAAAAAAATTTGTCATTTCGCCTCGAGTTTTTCTCCAAATCGACGATATAATACGTATAAAATGAAAAATATAAACTGTTCGTTTCACGTTTTTTTTTTTTTTTTTTCATATGTTAGCAAGCTGATATTGTTATTTGTATTTCGTTTTACAAAGATAATATTATTATTATTATTATTATTATTATTGAACATTTTTGACATTGATTATCATATATTTAAAAAGTTATTAATTAAATAGTACAGATGTATATACAATATACACACATATTATATTTATATATGCGTATATAAAAACATCACAGTTTTTTTTTTGTAAATTAAGATGATATTTTTAATACAACCACTTCAAACACATTTTTCATTTTTTAAGTGATGTGAAATACAATTACATTATAATATTAATACACATTATTTTCGATTGATTGTTGACTGCATATTTGAATGTAAAATTCATATCACATTGATTTTAACGCATAAAAAACATATGAACTCAGTTTAACGATATTATTTTCTCTATACGCCTAATGCCCATCTAAAATACTCTTAAATCCAAAACGCTATCGGTATAGGCATGCGCTTAGAAGGTACTGGGATCGCGTAAGCCCTCTCCTCATTGGACCCGTTATTCGACGAAGTCTTAGTCGTTAAAACAAGACGGTCTGCCTCGGAGCCTCAAAGATAATGGGTACCTAATTACCTTAATTACAATAATTTACTTTAATTTAATTAATTACTATAATACTTAAGAATGCAATTTTTAAAACTTCTGAAAATTCAAGTGTCATAATTTGATTAAAATAACGTTCAAAATGATGATTTCTAGAAGATTGATTGCATTACTTACCCAAAAAGGTGAACTTCAGAGTAACAAATATTAAAAATAAGGACACACAGGCTCAAATCGGTGTGAGTGCAGAGATTGCATTTGCACTTGGCCCTCGAATGTTTTTGGGGCCCTGGTGGTCCAACGGTAACTTGCCCACATAAAAAATTTGTCAATAAACTTTACTCTTTCTCTCCATATGAAATAACCAGTTTGATATTTAGATAATTTCTTAGTTTTTTTTTTCTCCCCCCAAGAAACTTTAAGTAGATAAAATTGTTTAAAATGCAGAAGAAATGTGTCATTTTATCATTTATTAATTTATTATTATTATTATTCAGAAAAATGTTTGAAAAAAATTATCGAATAGACATTTGATAATCAATATGGAAGACATTAGCCTTAAATGATTGATAGTAATAATTATTTTAAGTTGTAAGAGGGAGAGAGGAAGGGTATGAAATACAATTTATTCTACGACGAGCGTATAAATATTGGGCTACCTATACCCACATACTAAGTAGAAACATTAACTAAAATTATGATGATCGTGGAAATCAAGATTCTTTCAGAAATATCTTTGATCACGAAAATTAAGTTTTCACTGCCATTTATTTGAATTGTATATTAATACTTGTAATTAATAAATTAAATAATTAGTAAGATAACAACGGTGTAGTATCTCTATCACCTAACATGCAAATAACTTAATTAATCTGTAAAATTATTATTAAAATGTGATTAATCAGTAGAATGAATGAGATCCGTCTTAATTATACTGCACGACCCCTTTAACTAAAAGTCTGCGCATGCCTATATACAAATCATAGGTAAATAAGAGCATCGGGTAAATCATTAGATTAAAAAAAAAAAAAAATCGTTCGATTTCTGATTGTGAATTTAAAAACGAAGAAAAATTTAATCAATTTCATTTAATACATTAAAAATTAATTACTTTTTAATTGTGCTGCATTGAAAATTTAAAATCAACGATTATTAGATATTTTAAAACTTTGACGTGACATAAAATAATTAATATACTCGAAAGAAACGAAAAATAAAAACAAATATATATAATATTTTATGGAAGAGACTTAACATAATTTTATTTCTGGCTATAATGCTTCATACGTATAATATAAATCAATAATATTATTGTATTTAGTATTTATAGTTCTAAAATATGTCCAAAAAAACGTTAGTATCTCAAAATTTCTTGTCAAAGTCTTTACTTATAATTACATTACTATCGTGAACTGTTCAGCAGCTTAATATTTACTAAAATCTACTTTTTAATTAATTTTAATTTAATTTACATAGATAAATTGGAATCAATCTCGAATCGATTAAATTAATCTTTATCTCTAATTATTAATATCGTGTGTCTATGAATGCAAGTATTAAAGAAATTTTGTGATTTATAAAGATTTTTTAAAATAAGTTTTATGAAAAACTGTAAATTTAATTCAAGAAATATAATGAGTCTATACACATAATAATAATTATGTTTATAATAATAGATTCTATATATATATTATGTATAGGATATAATTACTTTTTCATTCACTGTCATTGATTGTATATCGTTCATGTTTATTATTATTATTTTTTTATCTACAGATTTTCAATATTATTCTGCAAAGAAGCAGCATTTTTATTTTTCGTATCACCCTGTATAAAGTAAAATGATTAAATTGTTTATTGGTCGATTGTTTAAAGCATAATAATTATTATTATTATTATTAACGATAGTTAAACTGTCAAAGGATTCACAAGTAAGACTCAGAGAACTCCATGTCTGATGCACTAGCTCTAGAATAAGAAGTGGCCGTACCAGCAATGAACGCTGAGTCCGATGTACCTTCGCCAGTTATGAAATCAGCTACAATTAAAGTATCTTTATTTACCGACTGCGATAAGAACGAGTGTTCGGTAAGCTGCGACTCGTCGTTCCATTTCAGTTCAGTCTTTTCGGAATCGCCTCTTAAGCTGGCTAAGTCAGCCTTGAGTTGTTTTAATCGTTCTTCTTTCTACAAAAAATAAAAATAAATCATACACAAACAACGTAAGATTAAATTACAAACTAAACGGGTAACGGGAACTACTGTAAAAATATAATAAAAATCTGTTTTCAAAGTTACTTGAAAAAAATTGCTTAATTTTATTGTATTAAACAGTAATTAAAATTTATATTTTTATTTTATTAAGTTACTACGCATTGTTTTGCACACTATAAAATGTATAAATACTATTGCTTATTTTTTGTAACAATTAAAATTTCAAGGGGTGCATACCTCTTTTATTTTCGACGCTAGCTGTTTGTTCTCCTCGATAAGTCGTTTGTACTTGTCCTCGTCTTCTTTCGACATGCCCACGTCGGGGTTGTACTTGGATTCCGGTTTGTCGTGCGGATCCCGAATCACTTCGATCACCTGGAAACTCACTCGTTTTCATTTAACATTGGTCGTGCAGTTCAAAATCACGTTGTCTTTCACAAGACTCAAAACGGTTTTAACAGTATTTGGTTTTTTGGTCTTACGTCTAACGATTTACTACAAATTACCGGTTAGATCTAGATGTAGATCTAGATTCGTTAGTTAAAAAATATATATCATTTTTGGATTTTACAAGATAAAAAATACATACAAGTTCAAAAAAAATTATTCTTCCCAATTAAATGGTGCTTAACGTTTTACATTCGACATCGGCTTTAAGAACGGTAATCTGCAGAGCAAAAATTTTTCGGTTTCCAAAACCGATTTTATTTAATTCCGAATTCAGTAGTGAAAAACAAGAAACACCTAGGGTTTAACCGGTTTTCCAAGCACTAAGGCGACGCTGCTAATCGACCATTTCTCACCTTCGGAACGAATATCAGGGCCATGGAGAGAAAGCTACAGAAGATGACGGACAGCGCGACGAACGCGAAACTGGCGTCTTGCTGCGAGGCCGTCACCATGATCACGGGCGTGGTTATTAGGCACATGACGACCACGTTGTAAATCGACATGCCGACGTATCGCGAATCGTTGATCTGTCTGAGTTTGACGCTCCGGGTCTCGTACGAAACGAACAGTCCGAAAAGCAACAGCAGTCCTTTGTAACTCAACGTCAGACCTGAAACATAATGAAACGAAATGTTTTTTTCTGCTTCTTGACGGAAACAAATAAATAACAGGGATCGATATTGATGATATTTTTAGTTGCGAATATGAAACCGAATTAGAAGGATTTTTGACTTTTCAAAATTTTTTTCTCACCTTTTCAATACAATTATTCAATTTCAAGTGATACGTACTTAGCCAAAAGTTGTGATTTTCACTCTTGCAGTGTTCGAGTTCCGGTCTTATTTTTATGTCGTCGTTGCTGTTCAACGGATTTTCCAACGGAAACACTTGTACGTCACGTTTCAGCGGATCCATGCATTGCCACAGGAACAGAATGGCCACGTCGACGGCCAATAGGAATATCACGATCGAGTACATTTTCCACGGCTGCAATGCTTTCTGGAATCGCAAAAGGTCGAAAATCGATTATAGTGTTATACTTCTCAGAGATGGGCGAGGTACACAAAAAAGACGTATTAAGATACGAGATACTAGAAAAATCAATTTTTACCTCTATATCCTAAATCATCATATAGATAGATATACAATATAAATACATTCAGTATTTTTTAAAAGATATTAGATATTAAACGGATTTTTGTTTTTACCTTTATTTACATAATACTAGCTACTGTATTTTAGTTACAAATTACATTTTTTTTTCAATCATTTTTACACTCGTAATCAAAATTCTTAAATGTAAATTTATTTTAGTATTATTAATTTTCAACAAAATATCAAAATTTTTTCTATTACATACATATAAATCTCTATAATAACGAATACGAAAAAAAATCGTCATGGTAAAATTGACAAGGAAAAAATGTTCAAGTACAAAAATGACTAAAGAACAATAGGCCACAATAAATTAATCGAAAAAACAAAATTGTCAAACGTAATTAGCTGGACACATAATTCACGCGTTAGGTAACTCGGGTTACGGGACATTCGACCGAATTCAAACGACCGACGGACATTAGACCGACAGTTAAATTGATAAAAAAAAATGGCAAAATATGCAATTATAGTAATTTCCGTAAAATTGAAGCTCTGTTCAGAATCGTTTTGTTGAAGAAACGATTTATCGTTTCTTTAAAATTTAATACATCCGTCAATAGTACCCCAACCGAGGTTCCGAGGTGCGATGAACACACCAACGTATGAAGTACACCCTTTTTTTATAATTAAAAATTGACACAATTTCAACAAAAACGTAACTGTACTTGTTTGTGGATAAGGTTGTATAACATTTTCACCCTAAAATTAGTTATTTAGTTTATTACAAAATAGTAACGAAAAGAAATATGTCATTTTTGGATTAATAAAGTCATTTGAGTCGTAATTTTAACTCAGAACTCTCATAAAATTTTTACGTACCGAACCAACCTTTAAGATAAGTTATATATATATATTAAATATCCAAATAATTAATAGAATTTTCACTATAACTCTTATCATTATTTTATCATACACTTATAATAATAGAATAATAAATTGATTATAATAATATTATCTAATATCTAAGTGTGTAAAAATAAAGTTTAATGTTAACTATGTAACAATAATAGAAAAACATTTATTAATAAAAATAAAACATTACAAAATCATCCAAAATTCACATTCATTTCAAAAATTCATTTTTCGTATCTTAAGATAAATAATTATGAAAAAAATAATACAATAATTGATAACAAACAAAACAAAATGTATACAGAACTCTGATATCTTGGTGTTCATGCAGTCTATGAAGGATCATAGCTCACTATGATCCTTCACAATCCACAATCTACAATAATTAAAAAGTATAATTTCCAAATTTTAGATATGATAAATATGTTTCGGGAATGTTTCTGATAACTAATGAATATACAAAAGAATTTTTATTTTTTCGTCAGGAATATTCCCATGACACATCATTATACGCGATTAAGAGGAGAATTAATGAAATCAAATTACATAGGTTAAATTAATTAAGGAAAAATACAGTTCAGTTATGGAACGACGGGGAAGCCTTGTAATCGTTCGGTTCAGTACAACGATTTCAGGGTTTAATATACGTAAATTTAAATCTTAAATAAAACCCTTAAAATTAACTTAACTTAATAATATGTGGACAGCTGATGATGATGACGTTTGAAGACTTGGACAGTCACTCATACAAAGCACCGGTTGCTTGCCGGTTTGGCACCCATCCTAAATCATTAACCCCGTACAAGGCGAATGAAGGAAGGTGATTAAATATCTAACGGCCGGCAACCGGTGCTTTTTATAAGTGGTTGCCTTCTTTTTTTTTTTTTTTCCCCCCGTTTCCGAAGCTCACCGTCGACTACCGTTCATATTTGGAATAGACAATAGCTACGTAAAAATTGTATCTTCAGGTGAAAAAAAAAATAATAAGATACACCAGAGATAATAAAACTTAGACATTAAAATATACAATTAACAAAAAATAAATAACATAAAATATATATCATTAATGTAGTTGTCTAAGATACATTCCAACACAGGCACATTGAAAACACTTCAAACTTCAACTCGAGAGTAGCTAAAAACGAAACGTTCACGTTGTTCGAATTTTTGAAAATATCGAGTTGATGAACAAAAATTACAATTTATTTTTTTTTTAATTCTTAATCAATTCGGTATCTATATTTGGACAAATGAAAAATCTAACGCGACTCACTCTAATGGCACTTTTCTTCTGGCTGGTGTGCAACCTGTGCACTCTCCACACCTTGCTGTACATAGCACCGTAACCCAACGTGAACCCGATCGATAGCACCCAGGTTTTTATCTGGCAAATGTTCGGGAAAACGGCTGGAGATATGATCTGACCGTCCAATCCGAACAAGTAAATGCTGCTCAGACTCAGCACGCAGCCGGACAACATGATCGTGTTGCAAGCCGGATACGATTGAGCAATAACCCTACAAGATAACGTTGTAATATTATTATTATTTGTCTTCATTATTATATAAACGTACATAAACAAAAAATAAGTTTCGTGAAAATTGTTTTTTGTGTTACAATTTGTTTAAACTGGATTTATTTAATTGTATATAGAACAATATTTTATAGTAATATATGACGACGTATTATGTACTCTAAATTATAAATTTAAATTAGTTAATGTTTACGACATTTAACGATTTTGCTCTGGAATATAACATTAATTTTTAAACACTAGCTTCTTCGCTTCACTCAGAATCTAAAATAACATTAATCTGGATGTTAAAACTAAGTTCAATACATAAAATAAATCTTATTTTAAAATTGAATCCATAAATGCCACTTTTTTAATTTTTCATAATTGTTTTATATAATTATTTTAGATTCCGAGTGGAGCGAAAAAGATGGCCGTTTAGCAATGATTACAGATTAAATTACTGGTATTCTGAAAAATAATACATTTATTTTCGTTATTTTTTCGTAATTTATTCACATTTATATTGTTCACAAGTAAATTTTGAACTATGAGAGCTTTTAATTTCAAAAACGGAAAGTTGATCAATCTCACAAATGATTAAATGGACATGGATTTTCAATTATTAAATTGTCAAACACGCTCAATAATAATATAAAAATGAAAATTACTGTTTTGTGTAATAAAATCGACTGAAGCTCTGCTCAGAATTGTTTCATTGAAGAAATAATTTATTGTTTCTTTAAAATTCAACACACCCACCCCAATAGCATCCCTAAAGAATCGAAAAACACCCATAGTGCGATAAATTTCCAGCATTTTTAAACATAAATTATCAGAATAATAGTTATAAAAATTATTTTGGACTCTAGGATGAGGGGGGGGGTTTATCATGATGTTATGTTTGGGAAACACTATCTTAGATTGCATGACATATTAGCAGTAAGATATAAATGCAGACACATACCTTCTATGGTGATTGAGCACGTTAAACACGATGAGACTGATTGCCACGAGTATTCCGATAGTCGTGACCACCCACATGCAAATGAGCAACGGTATGGATAACGTGCGCAATACCCGGCGTATCAGAGTGCGATCCTGCGGAACTTTTCCTCCTAATCAAAAAAAAACACAGACATTTAAACACGAAACCGATTAGGAAGTAAACATTTTATGTCCCAAAAACAATAAGACACAGTAAAATGCGATAAAGAATGATTTCAGAAAATCATCTGAATACAATCACCACTTATTATGTAACCAGGAAAATTTTCTACTGTTTTTCAAAAAATTGCTGATTGTTTACTTAATCTAGTTAAAACCATTTTTTGAAAATTTCACTATTAGTTACATATTTCAATAATTATTTGATCAAAACATCTGGTTAAACTATAAAAATCCTATTAAATTGAAAAATAAACATTACTTATACGAATTATGAAAAATAACTTGAATTACATAATAATGCTTTCCCAATTATGCGCTAACAATGATAATCAAAAATTTTTTGATATTGTTTTTTGTGCAAACAACAGTAGTCAAATGTTTTCAATTTTTAAAGTACCTATACATATTAGTTCTGAGACGTACAATATCCAAATCGAATATTGTTCAATACCAAATACAAACCGAATTAATTTAATCAAAAATACCATACGCTCATAGTGACGGGGAAAAATATTAAAGAAATAACAGTAAATCTAATACAAACCTATCCATCTCTCTTTGTCGAACCACGTCAAGTTATCATACTGCGTATCGTAGTAACCGAGTTTGACGTATTTGCCATCGATGACTTGTTCGATCTGCGTCAGAGCTATTCGATCACCTTGCGAACTAAAGGCCACGTAACCCTGGATTTCGACAAACGACGTTATTGTTATTGGAGTTAATGTTATTATATATTTTGTTATTGTTTTTTTTTATAATATTTTTTCCGGTCGATAAACTTACCGATATTCCGAGAAACTGAGTGGAATTAATGGCCGAATAAATGTGGTCGGCGATTTCTTTGTTATTATAACTGAAACTAGTGATTGATTTGCCTTGTTTTTCCAAAATACTCATAGTCTTGTTGAAAGCTGTATAATATTGAAAACAAATATATATTTTTTTTTTTAACAATTAATACAACAATTCTATAAACGACATTGCGGTTTTCAAAAATTCAACACTACCCAAAGCTACCGCCCAGACCGCGTCGTAAGCCAGAGGCGCTTCTTGATATCCTTCTGGATAACGGTGTTGATTGATCGCATAACCTTCTGCTTTCAAAACGTTTTCGAGTCTCTGACGAAAGTCTCCAGAAGTCTGAAATGAAATCGTCGAGTGTTATCAGACATCAATCGAGTACCTACGCGTTGTGAGAATGGACACGGGAAAAACGAATATGTCAAACGAGTCAATTACTCCGATGAACGAAAACTCAACTAATATTCGCGAAGAAAATGATGAATCATAAAACTTAAAAAATAAATTCGAATTTATTCGATCGATTATTGTCTTTGGTAAATTAAGTCTTCGAAATGTTTAACGGAAGTTGGTAATCCCAAGGTTTTTATGAATGTAATATTTTTCAAGAAAAAATATGTTTAAATATTATCCAAATCTTTTGCCTCACAAATGATATAATTTTGAAAAGTAAGCTACTTATTTCCACGCTTAGTATGAAAATAAAAAATAAAAACTAATACCATAAAATAATTAATAAAACCATTCATTTGTGACCATTTCACTTAGTTTTGATATTTCCATACTATTCCCGTTCCAACAATATCGGCAGTATGGCCATTTCCAACATTTTAAATTATAAAACCGTATGTATTAGCATTGATCTATTCTATAATCAATGGTATTAGTTACACTTTGATATTATGTATAACATAGTATAAACGAACATTTGAATTTTTACTATTGAACAAAATAAAACAGCGCTTCAAATTGCAATAACACAACATACTTTACAGACGTTCTACTAAATATCGCGTAATTGCACAAACAATTATATATAATTCGTAAACAGATGGAGTAATATAAAGTAATATACCTGTCCGGAAACCGTCTTTTGGTTAATGTTTTGATTCCACATGAGAGCTTCGGTAGTGATGTGACCTTCGGCAGCAATCTTCATTTGTTCCTTCGTGCATTTGATTCCTTCTTTTTCCAAATTCACTTCGAACCAATTGTCCTCGTACCACCCTTTACGTACAAAATTATGAGACGCGTTATCGTTTAACAAACTATTAATTTATTTTTTTTTACAATTAATATAATAACGTTATATACATAACAAATAACAATAAAATTATGTTATCTGACAGACCAGATTCGGGACCAGTAATGATTTTAATGTATTTAGTTTTCGGTTTTGAAAATTTTTTTTAAAAACTAACAGTTCTGATCAGTGATTTTTCAAACTCAAAAGTTTCTACGGTTTTTGAAAATTGTGTATTCGGTTATCTATATTAGGACAATTTTTCGTCAAAGAAATCTGTACTGCAAAAGTTGGCTTTCCAATTTTATAAACCAAATATAGATCTTACAAATTATTCATCAATATAATGTTTTATCAATTTTTAGAACGGTTTCCAGAATTAAAATGTTTTAGTTTCTGTTTCGATTTCAGTGAGATAATACAAGAGAAATCTAGGACACCAACCAGTTTCTTGGAAATCGGTTCCGAGCCCTACGGTGACAGGTTAGACGGAACACTTACCGATGAAAAACCACACGTAGGCTTTTCCGTACAGCTGCTGCTTGTACATCTCGCAAAGCACTTTTCTGGCAGCCACCACGTAAAACAGACCGACGATTATTCTTGCGTCTTGTCTGCGCAAATTTTTAACGGCATCGGCAGGGTCACTCACGAAACTCTGCCTGGTGATTATCTCGATACCGTTCTGCTTGCACCTGGTCTCGATGTCCTCGACAGTCTGCAAATCGAACATTTCCATAAAAAAAAAAAAATAATAATATATACACCTGCTGTGTTGTACCCACTACCCGATCACTGTACCACGCTGTATACTGCAGGGTTAAAGGCGCAACTAGTGTGTTGGGAGGAGTCCAAAAACTCCCCTCCGCCAAAAATTTCCTGACACAAAAGGGTTCTATTCAGATTATCTATTACTATCGTCGATTTCAAATACCCAAACCTTTTATTTTTTTATTTAGATAAAATTTTACGCAATAACACTGTTAACACCCCATGGTTTTTATTGTATTGCGTTGTTATGAAACTTAAAACTTTCCAAAACCTTGCGAGTTATTTTCCCAGAAAATAAATAATTAGGTAAATACGTTAGATGCTGAGATATTTGAGATACAAATAGGTTAGGATAGGATACCATAGGTATTATAGAGTAACACTAGACCAGAAAATAGATAATTTTCATTCAAAATTTTAATGCAATTCGTTTATTAAAAAATTATAAGTATAGTATAAAAAAGGAGCTTAAAAAAATATATTCAAACTAATTATAACCTGACAAAAATGCGTATAAAAGTTAATCATACAAAATAGGTGAAGTATATTTCTGGACTTTTCAATTTTTATTAATTTTACAAAAAATCCAATAATTCGGTAAAATTTTTTTATCTGTCTCGATCAAATTTATATTCCCTAAATTTTGTTTAAGCATAAAAAACTTTGTATAAACTAGGTCGGTCTAGTTGTGGCTGGTTTGCAGAGTTTGTGGGTTACAGTTCGAAGAAAACTTACAGAAATGAACACTTCTTCCGTTTGCTGAAGGATTGCCACTCTGTACCATCCAAATTTCTTCATCAAAGTTATCCTGGTCGGGCTGTGCACTGTAGCCGAAGGATGAGTCCTGAACAGCGTGGGAAAACGATTCCTGTCCGACAACGCTGGCGAACTGGCACCGTAACATAGCTGAAATCGATTAATAGGCATTTGAATCGTTTATCACAGTAAACAATTATTGTATAATAATAGTAATAAGTATTAAAATTTTACGAAAACAAAGTTGAAAACATTTTCTTAAGACTAAAAATTAGTCAAATGAAATAAACGTTTTCAATTCTGACGGCGTTTAAGCTACGAAACAATATTATATCAATGTAAATATATACTATCGTGAATATGACAGTACATCATCAAAAGACCAAATATATCCAAAAGAAGCCAGATATACTTCACATAACAGATGTTGAATTTTCGATAATATTCAAAATATCATTAAAATAAATAAGAATTTTCAAAATAGAATAAAATAATTAGAAAACTATTGATGCACGTAGATTTTATTTCACATCATCGTATTGAGCATCGAAAAATACACGACGAAAAAACATTACCAAAATTTAAAAAACATTATCAAATAATTTCTTCATTATATTAATGCTGTTATCATGAATATTGATTAATTCAAAACTTTACTTACTACAACTAAATTCCACATTTTCGCGGCTTCAGCGACAGTCGTACACACAGTGCTACATCCAGCCAACAACATGAGCTTTTGAGGTTTGTTGTACAGCAGATCGTACATGACTGACGCACCGAGTCCTGGATCGCACTATAAAACAAATAAACAAAATTACCTTATTTGAACGATTATAAAAAAAATATATGCATAATAATTATTAAGATTTTCAAGTTCATTCCACACACACGCACACACACACAGAATCAGTGGCGTGTCCAGAACTTTTTTTGTGGATGGGCCACAAAAGTTAAGTTCAGAATGGTTTTACCTCCTCCTATGATGTAATTTAATTTTAATAGAAAAAGTTATGGAAACAAAAATAATACTTAAA
>JAIPRM010001830.1:23251-34534 GCA_025469315.1 Stegophylla sp. TES_Ste_2020
TATTTATAAATAATATTTTCATTGAGCATTGAGCATTGGACTTACACTATATAGGTCTAGTACCTACTTATATAAAAATGTGGGTGGGCACATGCCTACCGGGCCCACCCCCTAAACACGCCACTGCACAGAATATTTTTGCCAATATTTATATTACATATTATTTTGAATTAAAAAATGAATTGATAGCATTATTACATTATACATACTTTAATTTTTAGTTAACTATAAAATTAGGAAAAATAAAATCGCTAAAAACGACTTAATTTTATGAAGACGAATTCGTTAATAATAATTTAATTTCAAAATCTATACGAGTTCCTTGTTACGAATTTAGATTTGTGTATTTTATTTATAAATACATTTAAAACGAAACAATCTTTTTGGAATAAAGTATAATATGATAAATATTGAATATTATAATTTTATTTTCACTTTTTATATAATGGGCTTTGCGCAAATTACGTAAGATAGTTTTCATTGTTTGTTGACTCCCTCCCCTCTATGTAAGACATTGTAAGATTTACTGACCCCCTTAAATCTTAAGTAAAAAGTTCCGCTGAAATAAAAGAAAAAAAAAAATTTTAAATTCACAAAAAAAAATTTGTGACCATTTGTTTTTATATTTACGTTCATATATTTTTATTTTTGTATTTTATTCAAAATTTTAAAACTAAGCAATAGTTTTCAATGTTTTCATATTATGTTTATTATATACTAAATCTCACGTAATACTTACACCACTCTCCCTCCCCGGTAAGGTTTAGTTAGCTTCTTTCGATCTCCTCCCTCCACCCCCCCCCGCCATAAACGTCTTACGTAATTTGTGTGCACAGTCCTTAAACTGTTGATGGACGACGAAAACGAGGTCACATTCGAGACCCTCTTAATCGAAGGCCACAGGCACTCTCCTTCCATGACCCACGGCATGTTATACTATTATAATATGCGCAGTACTATGGGCAAATAGGGGAAAATACTTGAAAATCAACCCCCCGACTAGACTATTTGAAAATCACATGAGATTAGAATGCTTTGAAAAGGGCTAAGTCGGAGAAATAAATACCCGGGTCGAAAAAAATCAAAAAAAAAAAAAAATCGATGTACAATAGTTGTAGTCGCGTAGTACTCGCCTCGCTGTCGTTCCAGTGCAACTTCAACTGGTATCCGGACAGCACGCTGTTCTTGTTCACGTCCTCCAGGGCCAGCCGGACGGCGGGCTCGCACGCCTGGCCGCCCTGCCAGCCGCCCTTGCCGCCGATCGGGAATATGCCACCGATGTGCAACACGTTGTCCGCGCCGTACCCGCCGCCGCCGCCGCCGTCGTCGTTGCCGTTACCGTCGTCGTTGTCGTGCAACAACAGCAGCGGCGACGCGGCCGACGCGACGGCCACGGTGGCCGCAAACGTGTAGACCGCGGCCGCGAATCCATTCATCTCGGGGCGACCACCACCACCGCCGACGACCACCGGAGACACAGATCGCGGACGACACGCGAAGCGGCGGGCAAATCGCGGACGACACGATCCGACGGCCGCGCGTCCACACGGCACTACGGGCCGATCGCCAGTCGGGTGTCGAGGTGGACGCGACTGCGACGTCTCTCTCTCTATCGCTAAACCCGGGACGCCGCGCACCGAGGGGTCGTATTGATTTTCTCGCGCAGACGTCCCCGCGGAGCACCGTCGTCGTAGCGCGCGCCCTGCGGCGGCCCGTTCTCTCGCGCGCAGTGTGCCAGTGCTCGAAGACTAAATGAAAATTATGCGAACGTAAGAATTTACCGATGGAAATGAAAAGAAGGAAACAAAACATTTCCCGAAATATTCTAGTAAACGTTGGTTTTCTACACAGAGATATCGAAAAACAAAGAAAATTCGGGAGAATTTTCAAAATAATAAATTTCCGAACTTAGTCTGTTGATTAATAATAAAATAAAAACCAGACACACTTCGCACCGTGATTATTGTTTGCTCTTAGAATCTTTGCGAACATGTTTTATAAAGATGGAAAAACATACGGAAAATAATCTTTTGGTAATAGAAAAATATATTGAATGTGTTTTGAATTCATACTATGTATATTAAAAAGAGTTTTGACTGGAGAAAATGCGCATGATCTCATGTAAAAAATGGATTAATTAAATATTCTAATTTTAAACGCTTATATAAAACAAAATATTGAACACAATTTTTGAGATTTTTGCACGGCCGTAAGAAATACATATAAGTGTAGTCGTGTTACATTTACACCTCATGATATCAAGAATTGCATATCTTATGAGAAAAAAACAATATATTTCCAAAATTCTATATTTATTTCAAACGTAATATAATTTTTTTTCCCCAAAATATGATAATATACGATAATATAATTTTTTTTTTATCATCCATAAACTACTGAATATATATTATATAATATGTCGTAGCCACTTAATGAAATGTATCTTTTCATAAAATGAAAACGACTTTTTCACACTTCATGAAATACGAAAATATTTCAAAAAATTATCACACAGATTTGACATTGTTTTTTTACATTTTATATGCTGAAATAAAAATTTATTGCTCACGTTTACTTCGATTATTCGACAACGTCTTCACATCAAATACAATAATTACCTGGTTATCTCAAATGTGTCATAAATATAACGTATTAGGATTAGTTTTAATACCTTGAAATTTAAGTGTGTTGTTCGAGTATGATTGACATTTATTATTTTACATAGAAACATTTCATTCACTGCGTGTATGTGTACTCGATAATTATTAATTATAGTACTTGTTTTTTTAAACATAGATAATTTTAATCAAAATTTTCAGTTTAATAGAAAACTCGAAAAATATTATTTGGATAAACCTGGAAAAATTATCAAAAAATCGAGTTAATCATTACAGAAGTTACTGATGCAAAATTAAGCACGTAAGTACTTATCAAGTTACATTATCTGTCCAAGGGGTTAACAGAAAAAGTTTTGTTACATATTCCATATTATTGTGACAGCTGTTAAAGCCTAGGTCATCAGAGAAGGTTTTAAAATTACATCTCCCAATTAAATAAAAATCATTGGAATTTTAATTTATAAGAAATGTAATGGAAAATTAGAAAAGTTACCTGTATAATTATAATTGTGTGATACAAAGTAATAAATTTTTATACAGTAAAACTCTGTTGAGATGCTCCCTTTTAATAAGCGGATGTTTTCCGATCCTTGATACCTCTATGTCTCGACTTGTTGTGCAATATGGGGACGTTTTAGCTTGATAATCGTCAATTGCATTTACTTCAAATCATGTAAAAATATCACGTATATTGTATAAGCGTAGGTTGGTTCACAGGGTGTTTGATCTACTCGCTACGCTCGTCAACACCTCCGCTTCGCTTCGCAAATCAAAAATATCCTTTGGCTTGCTGTGCAACGTGAGGACATTTCGGCTTGATAATCGTCGTCTTGCTGTGCGACGTGGGGCATTTCGGAAAATTCTTATATCACTTACGGTTTTCAAACTTTAAATTTCCAAATTTTTACTGTCCAAAGAGAATACATTTATTTATCGTTATATTTATAAAGCTCGTGTAGGAGTTAACACTATGTCTACATAGGAAATTACTTATTTTTGTAGGAGATTGCCATTCCTTATTAATTCTGCGCGAGGATTTTCAACTAGCGTTGTTTGTTATTTACGCACCATGGTGCCTAAATTGAACCCATTTTTTAGATAAGTAAAGCTGTTATAATTATAGTTTATTAATCCATTTGTTTGTTTAGTACCTAAAGTATTTTGTCGAAGATTAATTTTTTGATGCATTTATTATTCGATAAGAATAATTTTTTTTTCTCAGATACTGCAATACGATTTGAGAAATAATAAAAAAAAATCGTTAAAATTAAATTAGTATTTTTAATACGCTTAAATCGTTAAAAAAATAAGTTTAAGCCATACAATTTTTTTTTTAAACGTTTAAAACAAAAACAAACATCTTTTAAAACATTTGTATTGTTTTATTTCAAAAAAATAAAAAAATAGTTTTTTTACAAGATTACCTTTTGTTTGTGAGGCTTTCTCCGATTTTTTAGGAACTTCATAAGACTTTTTAGAAGGCTAAATCAAACAAATAAACATGTTGTCCCTCCCAAATTTTTGGTCCAACTGCACTAATGTGTGTACATTTTTAAAACAAATAATTATTAAATCAGCTTAATGAATAATAATTTTGGATGATATTTTTATGTTAATAATCTATAGAATATAGATACTGGAGGGGGGGAGTACGTCCTAGGGTTAAAGATCTGAGGCACTATTTTGAATTCGAATACGAACAATTTCATAACGCGACGGCCTGTCTCTTGACTATTAGGTATTTTTATTGTAGTTACAATGCAATTGTAAAATGTTCAAAACGTATTGTTAATAAAAAATAAAAACATTTAAAGTAAAATTTCTGACTTCATATTCATACGTACGCACAATATGTATGGTATTATTCTAAAAATTCTAAGTATACCTATTCTAGAAACAACAATATTCTACTGCCGTGTTGACAAAATAAATATTGACGTGTCGAGTGATGGCACATAACTATAATAATATTAGGTGATATTGTTGTCGTCTCGTTTGTGATTTTCGCGTATTCGCGGCGTCTAAGAGGAAGGAACGTTATAAATTCGGAACAACAGGCACGCCGGGTTTTTTAAACCTAAGTATCATATTATTATTGTTATAACCATACATTTTCAGCTCTTTGCCGGCAATTTATTGCCATTTCACAGTTTGTCTTTATTGTTTTTCAACGTTGTTTTCGCGTTGCGCTCTAAAACTCGACCGCCGCCGCGTGACACAAACCAAATAATATTGTCGTATGTACACGCATGTAAAATTATTATATATATATATATGATACTTCCCGATACAATCGCGCATTTAGTCCTGTGATAATTACCCAATCGTCAGCGTTCCGTCGTCGATAATAACAATTAACACGCTACACGGTCGATCCGTATTCGCGGAAGAGAGTATATATAATATAATGAATGTACCATAATAATGACATATATTGTTATTGGAACGTTGAGCGGCGCGAAGCGTTTGTGATGATAATAATAATAATACGACACGTGTGCGTGCGGACGGGCGGGCGGTTATGACCTCAGATAGTTAAGGCGTCATTGTGACGGAAATGACAACAATTATAATACGGCGGTGTCGCGTCCGGCGGACAATCGGCGATAATTATTGCTTTTGCGCGACTTTTTTCGCGTACGTTTTTCACGTTTTCGGCCAATAGAATATTATTAAACGCTCGCTTCCGCGGATACGGTTCACTCGCGATTTCCACGACGACACGCGTCACATTCACATTCGCCGATGAAAATCCCTCTCGCGCTGTACTCGCGGACACGCGTGCCGATCGCCGTATCCGGTGTAAAGTCGTCGATAAAGTTTTTCCGAAAAAACCGTTTTGACGATTTGTTTTTTTATTTACGTGTCTTTACGTTTCTGTTCCTCGTCTTAAGCTCGCGTTATAACATTTTGCAATCCTTTTGCAAGCGCAGTGGTCAAATGAAATTAACTTAATAGAAACGGTTTGGGAAAAAAAAAAAATGACAGTAGACGGTCGTGTTCAATTCAAACAACGAACAAACACCGCGGTTATGGCGACGACCGTCAATCTAAAGACTTGGATAAAATAAAAAATGCGCTTCTTTACGTGAACCGTATAATATTTACGACGCGGACGGTAATCTTTATAGATATTATTTCATTTATGGCGGTGGCTATATTATAATATGTGACTGGCCGATATTATAATAACAATATTATCACTATTTTAACCCTATGACCTGGAAATAATAATAGTAGGTTCAGACGATTTTTACTGAGGAAAATAGTGATATGAAAACTATGGGAAAAATTACGAATTAATCAGATATCACGATATTTACCTCACAGAATTTCTAAGCGAGGTTATCCGGAATGGTAAATGGTAACATTATTTTGTACAGTTTCTAATAATTGTAAATAGGTAAGACATATTTATAAATAATTACTGAAACTCAGATCTGAAGTAACTTCAACTGGAATACTAATCGATTACAACCGATTTAAATAAGTATTATAATCGATACTGTTAGGAAAAGAAAAAATCACTCAACTTTAGTTCAGGTCTTCTTAACCGACAAAATCAAAACCGCAGAAGTCACCAGTTACCTGATTGCCTGTAGTACAACTATTTTTTCATTTTTTTTAGAATACAGCCACACATCGGGACCATAGTTCACTACGATCATCAACCGGTGGCACTGGTGTCCCGTTAAAATGCATGCTCTGTTCCGGGCCGCCACGTGCGGTCTCCTCCTACTGGTGGCGGTCGCGGCCGTTCGGTGCGACCTAAACGTGGCAGTGCCGTGGGAGCACTCGGACCTAAAACCGTTGGCCAACGAGACGCGCGACGCAGAGTACGTGCCCGATAACAACCTGGCGTTTCGCATCCGCATCTGGATGGACACGGCGTACGTGGCGGTGCCGCGGTTTCGGCGGGGCGTGCCGGCCACGCTGTGCTCCATGTCGGCCCGCGACGGCGGCCCGCTGCGACCGTTCCCGACGTCCGGCCTGCAGAAGCTCGGCAACTGTATCGGGCTGCAGAACGCCGTGGAACTGGAAGTCGACCACCTGGGCCAACTGTGGACGCTGGACACGGGCCGCACGGCGTACTACGACGAGAACGGCGGCGACGACGACGGGTACGCGTGCGACCCCAAACTGTTCGTGGTGGACGCGGGGACGGGCCACTTGATACGGTCCGCGGTCATGCCGCCCACCGTGTACACCGAGGGGCGCAGCGTGCTCAGCGGCCTAGCACTGGACCTCAAGACGCTGACGGCCGTCGTGGCCGACGTGGGCCCGGACGATCCGGGATTCATAACGTACGACTTTCCGTCCGGCATTTACCGGAAATTCCCGTGCTCGGTGTTAGCGCGACGGCGGCGGCCGTCCAGACCGACAACGACATCGTCCGACAACGACACGGCCACGGACGACGGCCGCCGAGCCACGACCGCAGCAGCGGACGCCGGCGGCGACGACTACGACGACGATTACGACGAGGTGCTGTTGGCCGCGTCGCCCATCGACGACCAGCTGTACTTCACCACGGTACGGCTGGACGCGATGTACGCGATACCGCTGAGCGTGTTCGCCGCGCCGCCGCTGGCCGGCCACGACATCAGCCATTACGCGAGCGCGCGCGGCCCCAAGAACGGCACGGCCACCGCCGCGATCATGGACAACGCGGGCAGCCTGTACGTGGCCGTGCCCGCGGGCCACAAGGTGGTCACGTGGAACACGTTGCGCCACGGTTTCGACGCGCTCCAGCTGGCCGTCCGCGAGGTCCGCCTCGACTGGGTCACCGGGCTGGCGTTCGACGCGCACGGCTACCTGTGGATCCTGTCCTCGGCGTTCCGCGACTTCAGGCGCACCACCGGTGCCGCGGCCAACGCTCAGATCTTTCGACGCTATTGCGGCACCACGACGTTCGCGCTCCAAGAAGTGGCCGCCAATCTCACGGACGACCGCAACGCGACACACCGACGCAACGCGGCCGCCGCCACGCAGTCCCCCCGCGGTCTCGCCGCCGCCCCGTTGGTTGCGATCACCGCTGTACTGCTGCTAGCGTTAGAGTTGTAAAACCATCACCACCGGTGATTTATGATTTTTCTTATTGTTCCATTTTCGTTTTATAAATATCGTCTCCTCTCATCTAATCGCAAAACAAAAGAGACGTTGTCAATATTTAACTTGAGCTATTATAGGTATTTAATAAATGTATATTATTTGTAAATAGATATATTCTATCTTTATCTATTTCAAAAACACGGTACACTGACTTACTGATATACTGTATTGAAATTTTCACAGATTTTTTGAATTTCGATCTGTATTCATTGGGTATGTAAAAAAAAAAAATAAATAAATAATGTCATGAAAACGTGTACGTATTTTATTTTATAACCTGTAAGCTATCAAATAAAATAAAAGCTTATAAAATTTTGTCTGTAGATTTTATTTTAAATAAAAGTAAACAGTTTCTCGTATTAAATCAGAATTAGCAACTTTATTTACTTGTGATGGCAATTAATTAAAATTGAACAAAAACATAATCATAAACTATGTAAATATATATATATACACAATATTACTATATAAATAGAGTAGGATAATATTCAATAGATTATCCATTGTAATTTTTTAAGTCGGTACACGATACATCACAAAATCAACACAACACGGTTTTATATAATTAAAACTAGAGATAAAATGTTGATGACCTACATAAGTACCAAAAATAACCAATAAAGAAAAAAACGCTATAATGACCTAAAACCCTTAAAAAAAACCTAAAAAAAGCCGGACATACTTCGCACGACGGGTGGTATTCTCTTGACGGGCGTATTAAATTTTAAAGAAACGATAAATCATTTCTTCAGTAAAACGATTCTGTACGAAGAAGTCTCAATGCCACTGACATTTACAGAAATCATTGTAAAAACTTTGGCAAAATAAAATAAGATACATACATTTTTAAAATCAATGTATATAGCTCTTACAATATATATATTAATATAAAATATAAAAATAAATAAAATAAAACTTAGCTTGGAAGTATTATAAAAATTTCATTAATGATTGGTTTCGATTTTAAAAATCATTGATTATTTCTTAATCTGATGATGATTTTTAAAATCAAAACTAATGGTTAATGAAATTTTTCTAATACTCTAGGCTAAGTTTTATTTTATATTTTACTTTTATGTTTTTATATTAACTTATAGTATACATTAATTTTTTGCTTATTTATTTTATTTTATTTTTAAACACCTATTTATAATTGGTTTTTATTTTATTATTGATACATTAGAATTTTTTTGTTTTATTAGAAAAAATTAACATCATCGTCAAAACACTAGCTTCTTCGTTCCATTTAGAATCTAGAAGTTAAAATAAATTGACTTTTTTGATATTTTATACCTTATACCAATAAATTACAAATAAACATTTTATTTAGACTATTTAGACATAATATTTTGAATAAAACTATTTCAAAAGGAATATATTTTTCTTTTTAAAGCAAATTTCACTTTTTTTGGAACATAAACGCATATTTTTAAAAGCGTATTTCATGATTCTTAATGCATATAAATCCGAACCCTAGTCATGAGGAAACAAAGAAAATGTACAAAAATTAAATTCGTAAGTTATTTACGATTCACAAGCAAAAATATGTTTCGTTTCCTGGATCATTTATAAGTTACGATTACGTTAATGGCGTACTTATCATTTTATTTTAATTTAATTTCTTTTTGTTCACGAATATACTGACATTTTGTTTTAAAAATCTGAGAAAACTAATTTACGTTTTAAATGTGGTACCGCGCGTCAACTACTCCTATTAAACACATTTTAAATACTTTAAACCATTGTCTAATTACAACGTTAAGCAATTATAGTATAAAATATAAATATTTAATTGTGTATAAATGGTTGGATAAGAAAGGTTATGTTAGGTCAACACGTAAATCTATGAAATTTATAATATATATTTTAAATAAAAATAGAAACGTTGCCTGGAGTATCTCTAATTAGTCTAATGAGTACCTGTAATTCCATAATTCTTGATAAAAATGTACAAAAATATAATAATGTGATACAATCTTAAATACTCCTAATTTTTCTACGGGTTCAATCTCTAAAATGATCAATCAATTTTAGATTCTAAACGAAACAAAGCAGAAAGTGTTTTTACAAATAATATGTTTATTTTTTATTTATTTTTTTTTTTTTTTCTATAAACACTTTTCCGTATGAAAATACTTGTTCAAAAGTGTTGACCAGCAACTTTTTGAACCCAGATTTGCCGAACTTTAAAGTATATGTACTTTTACTTTAAGGAAGACATTTTTCGAATTTCCCAATTTTTAGATTTTTTTTTTTTTTTACTACCCAAAATTTTTTGATCCAAACTTTATGAAAATTTATACATGAATAGACAATAATATGAGAAACATTTTGGCACAAGAAAATTTTTAAAATGTGAAAAAAAAATTGGATATTTTTCTAACACTTTTTTCTCATTATTTTTTTTCCTTTTCTATATTTATTAGATAAAAAAATTTGAAGTAAAGTAAAGTATAGAAAAGAAATCCGAACATCCTTCGCACCAAGGATGTTCTTCACTCTCCGGGTCAAATACTCTTGGTGGATGTATTGAAAATGACTACTATTATTGTTCTTTATATTATTAACTTTTTCGTTCAAAATCGTCTAATTGAAGAAATAATTTATCTTTTCTTTAAAATTCAACACATCCACTATGAGTATCTCACTCGAAGAACGAAAAATACTCACGTTGCGAAGGATACCGGCTGTTTAATAAGAGATTAAAAATATCAAATGACATTGAGTTCTCTATAATCATGCTATTCCAAATCCAAACAATAATTTCGGGCCCCTTATAATACATAATATCTCATCGCGGGGTTACGGTGCGTTGCACCCTTGGACTCCTCATTTATCCGGCACTGGGTATATTTTAATTATCTTTGCTTTACTTTACTTCACTTCACTTTTAACCGTATGGTTCGTTTGTTATAGTGTACAGTAAACATCAAAATAGTACGTCAATTAACAAAAAAAAAACAAAAATAATAATTTTTTACTTAATAAAAATTTTACATCATTATTCCTTTTATAGCTCTTAATCGATTTTTTTGAGATCACGGCCCTCAACCATATTATTATAATGTCACTAATATTTTTAGTGATCCTTTTATTATGATATTATTAAAAAGTAATGACAAATTATTATTATAATTATTATCGTATTAAAATTGTAAATACTTGATAAAATATAAATATAATATGATCAGCGATCCCAAATTTATATTAACTGTAGTTCTTAACGATGATTATTGATTATCACGATGATAATTACATGAAAAAAACACTATAGATATTTAATGCATTGACGACCCCCACTTTGAGAAGCGTTGCTCTAGATTGAATCGGACACACCATACATAATTATGTATGGAAAATAATTGGGTTTCTCCCATTATTATTACTACATTAGTGCTCGGATAAATTTCAAATTTTTGTTTTTACATTCTGAACGAAGTGAAGAAGCTTATGATTTTACAATGATGTTTATTTTTTCTTTTTTTTTCTCTTTCTGTAAACACTTTTTCGTATAGAAATACTTGTCCGAAAGTTTCGATCAGTATCTCTATAG
>JAIPRM010001831.1:0-20687 GCA_025469315.1 Stegophylla sp. TES_Ste_2020
CTTTTTTAAATTAAACGTGTTAGCTAAATTCCCATTTCACTATCGTTTTTTAAAACTATATTGGCACCAGAAAAAAAATAAATAAAAATCCGTAGACACTATGTAAAATAGGTAGTGTACGTACTACGTATACGCGCTAAATATTAGCCAAAATATTTTTGTACCCCTGTGGCGACAATTTCTTTAGTAAGACGTCCCCAGCGATTACAACTATGGCCATAGTTACACCTATTCAAAAAAAATGGCTTGATGAGTTTGGAAGTTACCTAGTTTTGGAGCGAAGAAAGACACTTCTTTTGGGGTCATTTCGGTATTTGGGCAACGTGTCGTACGTCCGACCAATAACAGACCCATAGGTGCAATTAGAGGGGGACTTGAGGGGGCTAAGCCCCTTCAAAACTACTCATAACCCCCCCAGAATTTTTGAGAATTACATAAGGTTAATGCCCTTTTGGGGGGCTAAATCAATCAAATAAACATATTAGCCCCCCCCAAAAATGTTTTTTAAGTTGTGCTAATGAACGATCCCTGCCTGTACACTGCAAAGATGTGCAACTACGTGTGGTAACAGTAATACTCGTATAATAATAATAATAATAATAATATTATAGCCGTTTCAATATGGTATAAAAAAAAAAAAAGACTATACTGCACTAAGTATGCAGTTCTCGGCGGCGGCCGCGGTGGTTGGCGATGCGTCGTCGCAACGTGTCCTGTTATAATACGCGGTCGTTATTATAAACGTCCAGCGACATGCAGCGATTCTTACGCCACGTGAGGTGAACGGTGCAGCGGCGACAACCGAATACAACGCTGCGGGTAATATTATTGCTACTATTGAGTACTATATTATTATTATTATAGTATAGCTGTATATAGCTGTATAGTAATATTGTATTGTAATAATAAATACGTACTACTATTGTTATAATATTTATAGTATAAGCGCGCGCTTGCGCATGTGTAATAATAATAATAATAATAATAATAATAATAATAACGCGACGCGTTCGGACGGATGTAGTGTGCGTAAAGAGTGGTGATGTATCCACTGCGGGCGCGCTTCTTATGCTGCGGCCCGGAGATTGGGGTAGGGTTGCACGCACCGCGGCCGCCACCACCACCGGCCGTGAGTTTTCGGATGGGAGGCGCGCGCGCGCTCGCGCGAAGATTAAACCAACGTGTCGACCGCCGGGACACGACGGACGAACGGCAGTCACAATCACGACACCGGTCGTCCATATCGCGTTGTTCGCGACTCGCCGCCGTCGTTTTTTTTTTATTTTCTTTCGTTTTATTTATTTATTTATTTCCGTTTCCTAACTCGTCTCACCCAATATCTCTTCACTACTCTTTTTCACTAACACATATTTCAAATTTTTTTTTTTTTTTTCCTAATTTTCACCTAATAATAATTAATTTACACTCGCATAGCTACACGCCAGTTGTGTATAATAATGTGTATTTTGTTTGTTTCGTTATAATATAATAATAACAAATCCTAACAAATTATTACACTCGTTCAATGTATAATATTTTTATAGTATTATGACGGGCCATAGGTTAATACTCTGTTGGCCGATGCGCGTTACGTTTAATAGCCAACAACATAATGGCTAGTACCAATCACGGTGTAATAATGTTATTGTATTCGATCGTTACCGGTTGTGTTTGAATTTTGAAATTTCTGCAACCGCTCCGTGGAGGCGTTTCCGTTCGACCGACACACTATCATAATACCATCGAGGTTTGTACTCGTATATTATTTTACATTTTATTGGTATATTTTATTGAAAAACTACAGACGAAACAATTGTTACTCAGACACTAGAGAAATTTTTATTGACGTATGAGGAATACGTTTTTATTTCCCTTAATTCATTTTCATCTTAATCGCTCAGCGATGTCATAATTTTCTCGTAACTTAACACGTTATTTTAATATTAAATCTGCGGCACAGAGCTCGTATGAGTTTGACGATATTTTATCATACGCGCAATTACAAATTTATATATTTTTATGGAGAAAGGCATTATTCCTTTTGTACCGTATAATATTCTGCAAACTCATTCGTCGTTGTGTGTATATTGTAATCAGGCACTGTCGACCCTCAAACTGCGCATAAGGTTATTTCCTTACCCACCCCAATATAATTGTAACCGTCTGTATAGTTTGTATATTGCCACATGCATGTGCCGCCGTCGTCGGTATAAGCGTTGAAATTAGTGTAATGACTATGTAATAATACTGCGTTTATAATAATATGAATTCAGCACGTGAGAGCGCGCATGGCGAATACACGTGTGCGTATGCCAAAGCGACCGGCACGGTCAAAGGTTAACAAAAAATCGAAACCGCAAATTGGTGGTAAATGATCTTCCGGCGATTTTTCAAACTCGTGTTTGAGAGTTCCGTTCGGTTGTTATGGCATTGGGAAATTTCGGCGGAATGCAGTGTAATATGTTACATGTGCAGCACTCTCGCGTTCTCTTCGCCGGTCGCGACCCGGCAATCGATTGCGCTAAATACAATGCGCAAAATTTTCCCAATGTGGGTCGCTTTTGGCCAACGGAGCGCTAGAACATCAATAAAGTGCACCGCTTTTAGGGCACCGCCTTGCGCTGTTTAAATTCAACACGTGCGCACAGTTTTTTACTGTGACCATTAAAAGAAATACTGTGACCTAACCTCCGTGTCCTACGATAAGTTTCGAAATCTATAGGAAATTTTTTTATGAATTTAAATCGTAAAGATTTTGGAACCAGTTGATAATGCTTTAAGAGTTAATTATATTTTTTTTAAATTTATCGTTTTTTTAAAAAAAAAATATTTATGTATCATTTTAAATGAAGACTCCAATAAAAGACAAAATCACAATTACACCAGGACCTAAAAGACAAATATTGTTTTACAGTGATTAGCAGGACTCGAGACTTATATATAATTTGCATATTTGTTTGTAGTGTATGAAAGAATAGCCGAGTAAACTAAGAATCCGTATTATACTAAAAGAATGCAATACCAAAAGTTTTTAGCGTATATTTTTGCAAATTTTAGGGTTTTTGCACTTTTTCTGATATTTTTCTAATTAATTTGCTATTTATTACTAATTAGTAAAAAAATATCCAAAATAATGATACGTAAAAGAATATATTTTTAGTGATTGATGAATTTAAAACGACATGAAAATAATTGACTAAGTGATTCGTTGTTGAGAGTTTACTTCCGAAATACGTATCAATGCGAGTTAATAATATCAATTAATTTCCGGGGATTTATATATTGGTAGGTACTAATTATAGATACACAAACAAAAAAGAGTAAACATTCGAAATTTTAAGTAAATTTAAACTGTTTTTTGTAAGTACAAAATTATGATTGAAAATATGTGTAATATATTTTTTAACATTTATAGCATATAATAGCATATAATTTAGATTTTTTCGACACATATTGCTATAAGTTTCGAGCCCTGATGATTAAAAATAGGTAACCAACAGATGAAAGTTAACATTAATCAAAATTTTGTTTATTTCTTCAGAAAAATGGCATAGATAAATATTATATTTTATAATAATTAATAAATTCAAAAAATATTATTTTTGTGTAAAATAGTATAAAGTAGAGCCCTAAAAATGCACTAAATTTCATCGAAAAATGTTTTAAAAACAGTCAGAAATGTCCATGAAAAATGCATTTTATCGTAAAAATACCCTAAAAAAAGGTCTTATACCTATATTTTAATATTTTAATTTATTTTATTATTTATTGTCTGTCGAATCTAGGCGACCATAAGTAAAGATCAGGTACAGACGCTATCGCAATTATAGAAAGATTTGTAGATATTTTGGAAAAAACCGAAATACATGGACAATATTTTGAATTAGCTTAATTTAAATTATTGAGTGGTATTATGTACAGATACTATAATATATTCAAGGTCTTAGGGGTATTGTTCAAATATGCATTTAAACAAATAAAAAGATCGAAAAATGTTAAAATATGCCCTAAAAATGAAAAAAAAAAAAACATCAAAAAATGTAAAGAAAGCAAAATAATGCAAAATAAAAGTTTTACTTTTAAAGTATTTGTTACATGAAACAAATTATGTATTTTGAAAGCATTGCCTAAGATCACCCAAAATAATAGACATTTCGCATTGAAATCCGGTCTCTAGTAATTAGTCACCATTATTATTTATTTTATTTCGTAATAGGGATATAATTAAAATAAGTACCAAGAAAATGAGAGTGAACGTGGTTTAATTTAAAAAAATGTAGTGATAAGTATGCTAATTTTTTTGAAAAATAATTGAGGATCCCTACATTTATTTGCGACTTGAATGCTAGGTAGTTAAACCGAATAACAAAGAAAAAAACTAATGATTATTATTAGATAATTCAAGTATAAGATTGTTACTCGTGCAATATCTATATTTTTAAATAGGTGATTTAATTTGATTTAGTTTTATTTTAAAAACATAAATGTGTTGAATGTAAAATGCATATATTCTAGATAAAATGTGAGATAAAAACTGAAACAAAATAATAATATGGTTTTGTAGATCCATAATTTTATTTATTTCTTTTGTTAGATATAATTGTAAAATATGATAAATTAAAATTATTGTGGTTTTGTTATAAGTACTGCTATTATAATTAAAAAAAAACCTCTAGCTTTTTTGCTTCACTCAGAGTTTAAAGTACAAAAAAATATTAACATAAAAGCCACACTGCAGTTGTCTTATTTATGTAAAATAGACAATAGTCACACAATTTAGTATTTACTATCTTTTGTGTATTAACTGCCTATAATCTAAAGTATGATATAATAATGGCGTACTTATTATAATACGATTACAATTTACAATATATTAACGTCATGCAGTGTATAAATTATAAATAGGTAATATAATATAGTTTCATATTGTTTTAGTTTAAGTAAATGTTTAAATTTTAAAAAATGCAAACTAAAAGTCAAAATTAATTAAATTTAATGTATTAATAATAAAATGCTCAAAAAATTAAACAAGACTATCAAAGGACCAATACTTAACTATAATTTTATCACTCGTTTCGTTTCAGTTTTTGAAAGGGAGAGGTAAGAGTTTTGACCTGCTCATATAACGCAAGAAAAAATTACGTCTTTCTATCGATTTCAATATTATTTAATATTCTCCAGCTGTTGCAATCCTCTGCGCTGTGGGGTTTGTATATTAGGTTAAAACAAATCTTAGATTGAGATAATATACCAAATTATAAAATATTTGGATTTTTGCATGAATTATGTGTATTACGATGAATCATCCCCGACTTCGGCTCACAGTTGGCCAGTTACTGGGAAGGGGAAATTCCTAACCTGCCACCCCTCAAATGACGCCACTGAATTTTATATTAAAATTTTTTTACTTTTATAAGTTATAACAACAAGATGAAAGATACTACAATTTAAAATTATTTTAATTTACATACAGGGTGATTTATTTAGTATTTCACCCTTTTTTTTTATAAGTATATTATTATATTTTACATTTGCGAATTAATCAGGCGGTACCAGGTATATTCATAGATCGTAATAATTACGTTATACGTAGGAAGCTAAATATGTGTTCAAGAGACTATTATTCTTAATACTTGAATAATTCGAAAACTACTCATTTGAATTTCAATAGGTACATCGAAATTCACAGAATAAAATTTAGCAGTTATAAAAGGAGATTGAAATTTGAAAAAGAAGGTTTGTGTTATCACAGGACATTTCTAAGGTGGCATGAAAAAAAAAATGTAATAGAAAGCATAGGTTTCATAACAACTTCAACATGTAAAAAAAATCCAAAATTTTGTATTTTAACGGCCAAATTAATATTTGGCCGTTAAATATTAATAATTAAAAAATTAATATAAATAATTTTACGAATTATATAAATTAATAATAAATATGATATTATAACTTTAGATGTTTAATATTGAATGATTTGATAATCATGATCAGCAAAAAAAAAAAAAAAACGTCTGATTTGGAAGTGGACCGTTATGAAAAGTGTGGGCGACATGCCGCACGTGCATGTTCTCTTTTTAACATAACTGCAAGTTTTTGTGAGGCTATTTCAAAACTTTTGATATTTAGATTTTTAACTACATATTTTTTTAATTTAGAGTTAGATCGTCAGCATTATTTTTTGATTGAAGTGCTATTTTTAAATACTCAAGTTTATCAACTTGTTGTTAGTTAAATTATGCGCATTAAGTTCCCATTAGAGGTTTTGGAATAAAAACCGTTTAAAAGTAAATTATTATAGAGTGGTTATATCAATTCTTAGATTAATATTTAATATTTATGGTTCTGTTGTAAATTTCTTTTTATCATAATTTAATTGTGTTAGTAAATTATCTTAGTACTTCATAAATAATAATAATAATAGCTTGCAATTCATATAATCCTATATTATAGTATATTTTTATTCTTATTATACTTTAACTGTTCTAAAAAAAAAAATTCATTACGGAAAAATTAATTTTGTAGATGTGATGTAATTTTCAAAAACCGTTATATACTTTATTGTATATATATTGCTTGGTGATTTTTTTTTTGTACGTTTGAATTACGGATTTACGACTCAAATTCGTGTAAAAACAATAGTACATGCGAAAAATAAGATTTTGATGAAATTGGTTTTATTTATTTAGCGCTGACTCTAAAAATGATACTGCTAAAAATTTAAAATAATCATTAAATATCAGTAATAGTTTTGTACCGACTCTCTCAAAATAAAATTGATTACTTTTTAATTACCTGAATATAAAAGTTTAAAATCATTGAAAACGTTTTACATACATTTGAAAAATAAAAGTTTGATTTTAAATTTATGTATGAAATTCGTACTGAATCTTGACGAATAGAATAGAAATTATTTAACAAAGAAATCAATTTACTAAAATATTTTGTATTTTAATTAATATTATCATTAGGAATTTTTCGGTTATCGATAACATTTATTTTATAAAATCTTCACCAAATCCTTGAATTCCTGTCTAGATTAGAATTTGTTAAATGTATTTTACATGAAGTCTCGTAAATTGTAAATGAAATAACTAAATTTTAAAATTTAAATACATAGTAATAATACTTCTAAGTTCTAGTTATATTTTTGTGTTTTTGGTGTAATAGGTTCTGGTTATAACAATATAGTGCCAATGCGAGTGAAATAAGATGAAAAGCTTCAGGCGTAATTGAGAAGGTTTGGGGGGACTAAGCGTTCCAAATTTTCTTGATCCCTCCAGATTTTTAAAATAATATATAGGGTTTAAGTACTTAAGTTGGACTAAAATCAAAAGAATAAATATTTAAACCCTCCACCCCCCCTCAAAAATAAAAAAAAGTTATTCTAATTGCTTCAGAGATGAAACTCCATGTCTAAACTACATTCTGTTCGAATACTATATTATAATATTTTGTATTAATTAAATTATTATTAGTCCAAAGTTAAAACAATACAATTATTATAGTCCGAATCATTAATTTCTTTATAGACTAGTAGTCATAATAGTAGTTCAAAGTACCAAATAGATAATTATTTGTCCAGCAAGGTCAATAGTGGGATACATTTTATTTTATTAATACAAAGTAAATTTTTGTGAAAAATTATATATTTTTCAATTATGTGGTCTCTGAAGTTTCTATTTCCCTAGAATTGTAAAATAGTTAATGATACTACTACTTGTTACTTTGAGAACAAAAGTGTTTGAGTAAATCACAAACAGGTTATCTAATAAAATATTGTTTCATAAATAATAAAATATGTGTGTATTATTTGGTGTATTTTAATATATATTTGTTGGATATTAATGTAAAACATTTTATTACAGATGGCGGTATTAGTAGAAACACGGCAGTTGAGGCAGTTTAAGACCAGTGAAGACTATCTTTACGCCATGAAAGAGGATTTGGCCGAATGGCTAAATGATTTATATCCTGACCTCTACATAAATGTGCACAATTTTATGGATAGACTTCATACCGGTGTTGCGTTATGCAAGGTAATGTAATATTTTATCATTATAATCAATTCTTGTAATAATCGAATGTAGAATACAATGTACTTACAACTAAATTCTAATATAATATAATAATTATAGCTTGGATTACGTTATAGTTTATAGTAAGTCACTATCAAGTAAAATACATTCCGCATTTATATTTTAAGTAATTTAAACTATACGTATGACTTAAGCCTAAGTAAGTATCTACGTAAGAAATTCAAATGTTTCATTGGTATGGAGTTGGCTTAGACATTACAATGTACGTAGAGATTAAATCTCCAGAAGATTCCATTTAAAAAGGTCATTAGTTTTCAACGATACGTATTTTTAAACTCTACGACATTCTTTTCTTCAAAATAAGTTCTAGATTTAGAACAAATTACAACTAAGCACATCGGTATCCGTGAACAGGGAGCGGAAATAGATTTTTATCAAATTATAATATTATTAAATAGGTTTGATAAAAAAGTAAAACTAATCAATCGTTTAATACATGTTTTTGACGTAATTCTGTGAAATACTTTTACTTTCTTCTGAATGAAGTGAGGAATATATAAATAAATAAAATACAAACGTTCATATCGGCATATTTAATTATGTAAATTATAACGTTAACTTCTTTTGTGTGTGTGTGTGTGTGTGTACTAAAAATGTGTCGATACACCTCTATATAGATATATTCAAATTTTATGTTATAATTTTATGGTACTCGTATATTATATATGATGAAAAATAAAAATTACATAATATGGACCTAAGGTAGGTGACCTTATAACTAAATTATAGATTTAAAATTAGAATTATAGATTTAGAATTTGTCGGCAAAACATTTATCAATATTAAATATTTGAAAAGTTTTGAATGAAGTATTGTTTTTAACATTTTGTCCTAAATTTGATCGTTCCTTCGAACAATTTTTAAAGATTTTTGTGTAGGACACTTAATAAGTGCCGCCAGAGATAGGGAGACTAAATTCTCTTGCGTATTATTATTCAGTAGCATTTAATTTAATAGCCAGTTCATTTTTTTTTATAGTTTAAATTTGCTCTTTTGTTTACTTAAATTATAATAAACGCTCAAACAAAAATTAAATAATTTAATTATGAAAATTGAATATGATTGTACACAAATAAAAATATTTATCCGTGTAAAATTATTATTTATTCAACCATTTTTATTTTAAATAGAACGGTGCGTAATGTCTGTCAATATTTGATACGAAACACTGGTTAAGAGATTTGAATATGAACACTTAATTAAATATAAAGTTTTTATAACTTTTCAATTATGTCTTAAAACATAATAAGGCACCAATTCAGATTTAATTTAATACTTAAAAACTTAGTTAAAAGAACAAGCGTAGATAATCTTTTTTTTCATGTGTTAATAAATTACTTTCATTTTTTTTTTATAAATAATATATTATGTGTGCATTATTATATATTAAAATAAATATGACTGTAATAAGTTGGAACTTACATATTTATAATTTGTTTTATATTTTTTTATATATTATACTGATCTATATAAAATAGAAACTAAATAAAAACTATAATTTATAAGTTTATTATCATGTGCTATTAAATGTTTGATTTGATTTATTTGTTGAATAACATATTAATATGTATGATATATTTATTCAATATATTATGATTATTTTATTTATTTAGGTATTTCAATAATATTTACAGTAGCAATTTGAACTTAAATAATACCTTTTGTTTCGTTGTCCATCGTGTTGTAATAATTATTAGGTACTAGAGTAATTATTATTCTTAACATCTCCAGTGATTGTAGTGTGAGAAATTTATAGAGGATAGTACATTGATTCGAATCTATTAAATTAATCAGCTACTATGAGTAAATCTTCTAAAAATAAAATATGTATTGCAAAATATTGCGTATTTTAATCTTTTTATGCCATTTTCATTATTAATGTGTTATGTGCATATGTATTCTATATTTACATAAGAGTACTGTGTACCCGTTTGCATTATGGAATAATTACTTACCAATAATATTACACAATTATGTATTTAAAAGTTTATAGGCCCTTTTTCTAGTAAATTTTATCGGTTATGTTCGCTATAGTTTCTATTTCGTATACTACCGAATAGTATTGTATTGCATATGATTGTGGCATGATTTTCTCTTTCCTGTTGGAAATCACGTACAACGTGCTCCGTCCGTTTATTGATGGCCCCCATATTATGTGTATAAAACGCCTTCATGGCCCCTATTCGGTTGATACAAAAAACAAATGTTTGAGTACTAAATGCATTATTTGTTTTGTTTAAGTATAATTTAATAAATCTCATAACATCCCTTCGACACAATATTCGTAAAACACACACACACATATCTATAAATATATTTTTTAAATGGGCCATTTTTTCTTATCATACTATCACTTTTATTCGTTATTAAATAAAATAAAATAAAAAAACATTTTACATTTAAGTGAAGTATTTATTTATTTAATTTAGTACTTTTAATTATTTGTTATCTTCGTATTTAACGGTATTTGAAATGATAAAATCATCAGAGAACGGTTTTTATGAATGATTGAAATGTCTTCGGACTTATTGAATCGGGTCGAAATTAATGGTTATAGTAGGTCAAATTAACAGGTACATGATGATTTGCGAATCATACATTCAACTATAAAGGTCGAAAAGAAATTTGGTTACTACACCATAATGCCTCATGGGACCAATAGCTATGGAAATTAATTATTTAAAACAATTCAGCATTGTAATATGTCATTCATCAAAATATTGTATTAATTAAAAAAGAAAAATGATTTTCGGAATTAATGAAGTAAATTCTGTCAAAGCAGTGTTGGAAAACGTACATTTTTAAATTATTTATTCTATATTTGTATGTTTTATTATTATTTACTTAAATCAATTCATAACGGTTTCATTTAATTTATGCAATATATTATTTATTATTATTCATTGTTTTTTTGGTTAGTGATCACAGAAAATAAATTATTCTATTATTTTAATTTAAATTCCTAACTAATATTTATCTCAAAATTACGTATTGGGAAGTTTTCACTTCCATTGAAATTTAACTTATTTGATTATTACGTACGTGTATCAACGTAGTCTAAACGACGGAATCTATAAAAATCCAGAAGAGGAACAACAAATTATTTTAACTGTATGATGTAAAAAAAAAGGCAATTTACTGATATATAAGTATATTATTCCTTAATCTTTAAACATAAATTCTAAATTTATCTTATTTTTCGATAATACTATTTGTAAATTGAAATCTAGAATTTTATTTCTATGTGAATGCCTGAGTCAGACACACGTACGCGTTTGACTTTTTTAAGTGCACTAAATTACCTTTCAATGGTGTAAGTGGAATATGGATTTGTCATTTAAATAATTGTTATACACTTTTCAATAGATGGAAATAACTCAGTTCTCAAGAAAATAAGAAATATCATGTTTTTTTTTTATGTAAGCATTGTGTGAAATATTCCAAAAATTATACTAAGTTTTTTTTTTTTCAATAGGTTTATCAATTGTATTCAATACTTGTAGGTTTTCTAGATTTCGACTGAAGCTACGCCATTCATTTGTAAACCATTTGGTTTGACGGATGTAAGTTGCTTATTTGAAATGGGATTTCTATGATTTAAGTTTTAACTAAGTTGTTCGTTAATTGTTTCGATCATAAGTGCTACGTAAAAATAAATATTTGTGAAATTTTTGAATTAGAAACTTGAAATTTTGACTTTCCACTTTGAAATGTTACTATCATAACTCAAAATTTCGTCTTAAAAACCAAAAATATTAACCTTATAGAATAATATTTTGAACTTGAGAATTTGAATTCTCAATTAGTTTGAATAATGGTATTATTTTGATGACTAAATAAATAATAAGAATTACCGATTGAAAAACTCGAAATTACAAATTGCCAAGTTGAAAATTTAGTATTGTGAACTCGAAATTTCAAGATACAAATTCAAAATTATCACAAGTTCTTTTTTACATGTCACTACTACACTTTTTTATAGTTTGAATGATGTTTCATATTAAATAAAGTTATCAAATACAATTTTTTATGATTTGCTATTTTAATACTATAACCCTGACACATGATTTTGAAAATGAAGCATTTATCGCGTTTGTGTTATCAATATGTAAAATAATTAAATTTAATCTGTGGTCATAAGACCAAAGTACCAAACCAGACTGAATAGTGGACATTGGGCGTTATTTGAGTTTCGACGACTGATAAATGTGATTTGAAACTATTAAAGGAAAATTTAGAAATGACTAATGAATAAAATAATTAACTGTCGTAATTATCACCACTTATACAGCTATTACTTTTAGATTCTGAATGAAGTGAAGAAGCTAGTGTTTTTACAATGATGTTTATTTTATTTTTTTTCTATGTACAACTTTTCGTATAGAAATACTTGTCCAAAAGTTTCGATCAATAACTTTTTGAAACCGTATTTGCCTCTAGATTGTACTTTAAAGAGGTCATTTTTTGAATTTCTCAATTCTTCAATTTTTTTTTTGGAAAAAACTACCCAAAATTTGACAAAAACGACTCGGAAACCATCATTTTTTGATCCGAATTTTATGAAAATTTAAACATAGATAGAAAATTCTATAAAAAAGATTTTGGCACAAGAAAATTTTGAAAATGTGAAAAAAAATTTTGGACATTTTTCGAAAATTTTTTGTTTTCTTATATTATGAACTTCCTTCGTTCAGAATCGTTTTACTGAAGAAATGATTTATCGTTTCTTTAAAATTTAATACGCCCGTCAAGAGAATACCATCCGTCGTGCGAAGTACACCTATCGTGTGAAGTATGTCTGGCTTATTTTTGTTTACAATACTCATTATATAGTATTTTTTTAAAAAGTTTGGAAAAGCCAGGAAAAGGACTTGCCCCCCTGTTCCCCTTATGGATGCCTATGAATCTATATTATGTGGTATATAATGTAATTTATTGTTCATAGCAATTTTATAAGGTTATAAATTATTTAAAAAAATTTTGTTACTAAATAAATTAAAAGTGAGAGACGTGTGTTAATAATGCATTGTTTTCACTACAATAGAGAAATTTAATACAATATATTAAAATACAAGAGACTAATTTGTTTTAAATTTATTTTAAAGGTATAATCAATTAATTCATATTACTAAACGTAATAAAATTACCTAACTACTTGTTTAGTGGGTTTTTTAGATTCTGAACGAAGTGAAAAAGCTAGTGTTTTTACAATTATGTTTATTTTTTTTCTGTGAATACTTTTTCATATAGAACTGCTTGTCCAAAAGTCTTGATCAGCAACTTTTTGAAACCAAATTTGTCTCTGGTTGGTACTTTAGAGACGTCAATTTTTAATTTCTCAATTATTCAATTTTTTTAGGGAAAAACTACCTAAAGTTCAATAAAATAAATTCGGATACCATCATTTTTTGATCCAAACTTTATGAAAATTTAAACATAGGTAGACAAAAATACGAGAAACATTTTGGCACAAGAAAATTTTGAAAATGTCAAAAAAATCTTTGGGCATTTTTCCAACACTTTTTTTCTCATTGATTTTTTTTTATTTTCTTTATTTATTAAATAAAAAAAGTAGAATAAAGTTACCTAAGTAAAGTATAGACAAGAATGTCGGACATACGTTGCACCATGGATATTCTTCGCGCTTCGGGTCAGATAGTCTTGGAAGGTGTGTTAAAAATGACGACTATTATTATTTTTTATAATATTATTAACTTCCTTCATTCAGAATCGTCTTATTGAAGAAATTATTTATTGTTTCTTTAAAATTCTACACACCCACCGAGTATACCTAAGTTGAGGGACGAAGAATATCCGTGGTGCGAAGTATGTTCGGCTTTCTTGTTTATACTTTTTTTATTTCTTTTGCAAAAAAAGTATATCCAAAAAAGATGTTGTAAAAAATAATACGTAATTGATAAATATCTTACAAAAATAACAATATAATATTAATGACAGGAAATAAATTTTTCTGATTCGTTTTGGTTGTAGGAGGAAGGACAGTGCCGAATAGAAGGACTAGTTATTTTAGTTTATTTATTGGAAAGTGATATGCAACTATATTCCGTATGACCAAAGCAGATGAAAAATAGTTTACGGTTTTAGTGAAACGAAAACTGTGTATTTATGGGGAAATAGAAAACAGTGATACTTTCAACGCAAGTTGGTTTCAGATTAAAATTTTTGCTGAGTAAATGGTTACGGTTGATTATTATTGCAATTCGATTTGCTCTACATTGCTTTTTTTCACCGTCATTCTGAAATTGTATATAGGCACGTGGAAGTTTTCTATAACGATTATTAATTAGAACTGAATAAAAATCATAGCATTATAATGTAACTCTTTATTTTTGAAGGGAGTATATGATTATTTACTTCCGTCAATGAGGAACTCTCGGATATAAGTAGTTATAATGTAAACATTTTATAAATACCAATGGGTAACTACGGAAGTTAGTTTCAAAGACTGTAATAATACATTAATTAATGCCTAATCTATTACATGTCAACAAAATAAGAATTTTTATTCTACACTTATTTAATTTAAATGCTATTTTTAATCTTATATAATAGCTTACGTCATATTAATCCAAAATGGGCGAATTTTCTTGGTACATTGTAATTAAATATGTATTTTAGTATTTTATTTATAAAATTATCTCAGGAAAACATAAGTATAAATTTGGAGTTATATATTTTGGAATATACATAATAGTTTGGAGTTGTATTAATTATGGTTAATTTTATTTTGTTAGACATTTTATTCAGGTTTATACTTTTTGACTTGGATTTTATTAAACAAATAAGTACTAGTAATGCATGTTCTCAACAATGATTTTTTTTTATTTTGTGGTTGATTAGCCAAGTAAATAGTTCAAGAGTACAAAGAGTTCTTATATGGATTAGGGTGTAAATATATAAAGAAGCCTTTTTAAATTTAACCTTGCGCTAATAACAATGGATTGACCTGAATAAATCTGACATGTCTAATGAATTCAAATGTTCACGCAATGAATTATGATACTTTGAATTTTTAGCAACTAATTTTAATTTTTGTTCAATTTTGTTTAATTTTAATTATTTATTAAGTAATATTTAATAAAAAGTTATTTTTATATCACAATTATATAAAAAAAAAAAAAAAAAAAAAATGATTTTTGAAACATTATGTTTATTTCAAAGAAAGTTGAAATTTATCTTATCTTGTCTTATTATTTTACATAAATATAAATGAAAACATCTTAGGAGATTCCGATTTGTAAATACTCGTCAAATAAATTTACATAATGTTTTTAATATTTTAAAGTATATTAGTTGTTCATCATCGTGTATAATGTAAGCACCAAATATGCTCGGCTTTCATTATAACAAACTTAGGTACATAATTAACTCTATCTTCTAACTCATATTAACTAACTGATTGAAAATTAAAATTTAAAAGTACGTACTTGTAACTTCCCATACTTTTCGAACATTAAATTTTCGTTTATCCTTATGTATATCCAATACCTCATCTGCCAGGTACATAGGTAATCGTTATATGTATAATTTATATTGTCGGGCCGGAATTCATCAGTATCCAAACTGGAAACTCGTCCAGCGGCAAGTCACCCACAGCTATTTTGACAATGAGGCAAACAATACCTTTGGCCCCTCGGTTAAATATCTGAGGGAGTAGTTGCCCCTTTTGCCCCCTTCCCAGATTACGCCTATTCAACTGTATTTATGTACAGTAAGCAATGATGATAAATAATCAATCTAAAAATAATTATTAACTATTACTTTAAATATTATCCTTGACACGTAAAAAAACTCAAATATGGGTAGGTTAATCAAGTATTTCGAATCGTACCTGATCGGAAGTCGTAGGTCGAAACGTCTGTTGGCAAATAATAATTTGATTATCTGATTGACGGAAGATAATGTTATAAGTCCACAACTTCTTGTTGTTTATTAACATATTGTTTTTGCGGATAATTTCCAGTCGAAAACGTGAAGAAAATACGCTATGAGATTGGTTACCAAACAACATTTAAATTGAATTAACTTACTTAAAAACTGAAGCCGAGGAAATATTATTGTAATTGCTAATTTTATCTTAACTCTAAAACGCGTTTTAAAAATGATTTTCGAAGAATAGTCCGATCAAATTTAATTAGCTGGTATTAATAAATAAAATATGTTGATTAATTTTTTTTTTTAATTCAAAATTAACCTAACCTTCAGAATTTTACATTTTTCCCAATAATATATTATTTCAATTTGTTAAAGATTAATAAGATATATATTTATAAAAAAAAATAAATAAAAATATTAGAAATTGATAAATTTGTGCATTGTGAAATGGGTTTTGATTGAAGCATGTTTTTACTAAATAATGATTACGGTTTTATTAAAACACGGTAAAACCTTAATTATTTTATTATATTTGTATAATTTTAAAGTTGCAGTTTTCAATTATTAACGATAGAATATTTTAAAATAAAAAAAAATCTTCATTTTAAAATCAATAGCTTATTTTCTCGGTCGAGTGGTGCACGTAGGATTTTTTTCGGCAAAGGTTATTATAAAATTTGAATTTATGGTTTTTTTAAGATAAAAAGGTCAGATTAAATATTTTAATAGGTACACTTTTATTTAATTACATTGAATGTTTATTATAAGAAATTTGAGTACCTGTTTAATACTTTAATATGTCAAAAAAATTAATTTAGAAAACAATTTTATCAAATTGCTTTTTTGTTTTGTATTTTATAGCACGCAAATTGTGTAAGGGGATATGCAGAGGAACATTTAAATCGAAGACAAGCAGCTGGAAAATCAAATTTTAGCAGTATTGCAAGCACAGTTCTTCAGTTACCCGCTGTACGATTCTTTCCCGGTGCCAAAGCGGGCACGTTTTTTGCCAGAGACAATGTCTCTAATTTTATAACTTGGTGTAAGAATGGACTCGGTGTGATCGAGTGTCTACTATTTGAAACTGAAGATCTTATAACTGGCAAAAATGAAAAACATGTGATACTCTGTTTATTGGAGGTATTGTTGATAGTAGTATACAAAACGTAAATATTTTTGTTGTAATAACAATTTTGATTGATGACACCAGGTGGCTAGGCGTGGTGCTAGAATCGGTGTTCCAGCTCCAATGTTAGTGCAAATGGAAAGAGAGATTGATAGAGAAATTGCTGCTGATAAAAAAACTGGTGAATATTCACAAGGAACTGATTCTAATGACGGCGATTACACTGATTTAAGCGATGGTGAAGATTCGACTGAAGCTGGTCCCACGATACAAATTGTTAATAACGATTTGAAGAGCTTAGATGAAATGGTAAGTGTGAATATAGAAATTCTTACTGGAAAAAGTTGCTGAAATTTAGGAGTGTCGATTTAGATATTAATTATCAGAATATCAGATATAATATAGATAAATGTTATATCGAGCTTATTGCTGATCAATATTTTGGCCAGCACTTTAATATTCTGTCGTTTGTTTAGTAATCGACTTAGTTATTTTTCAGCACACGTTTGGCTTTTGTTAAGCTATACTTTAGTATAATCTATTATAATATTCCAGTATTTAATAAAAATACATTCGATCATAATTATTATTAAATTATAAATATTAAAAACGTTAATAGATTTTCAATAGATTCAGAACTGACAAACTTAACTAGATTTATAGGTTAACGTTAACACGTATTATATTTATTTATACATAATCAATAAATCAATTTTAAGAGATTATTTTCGGGAATAAATTTATTGCGCATAAATTCGCTTCTACATTTTACTTTCAAATATTATGATTTAACTTAGTGTACTTTTAACAAGAATACAAATAAATATTCATATATTATCTACTGTACTATTTTCAAATCAGAATTTAAAATTTATTTTGCAATTATATAATTCCTATTTTAATAATAATTATGTAAAGATAAGTGGTGTGATATTATTATGATTACACATTTACACCACAAAAAGGAAGTAAAATGTTTTTAGTATTGAAAATAATAATTAACTAGGAAATATACATTATTATTAAGTTTCAGAAAGTGTAGACTCCTGTAGGTTGTAGCGAAAAAATAATAATGAAAGAAAGTAACGGAAATATTTTGTAAATCATAGTGTTTAGTGTAATTTACTGACTAAATTACATTCTTCATTCTTAGTTTTAATAATAGTTTATACTCGTAATAAAATTAGTCTTAGAAATTTTCAAATGATTAGTATTATTGATACAATTTTTAGTAAAAATGATGACCTACTGGTAAGGTGAAGTTAGTAGTTTACTAATTAGATGTTAATACAGGAAGTTTACTTATTCAAATTTGGATCTACGAAGTATTTTGTTGTTACTTTTAGTCTTAGACTAAACATATTACACATATTTTTATACTGGTAAATAGTAATTAGTATTATAAACATGACTCGGGACTTAATGTATTTGGATATTTGTTCAGAAAGTATATAGAATAAATCTGATTCTTTACACATTTGTTTTATAGTATCTAAATTTAAAATTTAAAAGTTTTTATCGCATGTATTGCATATTTTTGATTATTTTCCAATCGTTGCATATTTTTAAAATTTTTAGATTTTTATTGTTTATTTTACAGTTTGTTTAATCACTTGCATGAAAAATAAAATTTTTAAATAAAACTAATAAATGTTATTAAAATACAATACATAGATATTGTCAGTAACGTATTTACGGGGGTGGTCCAAGAGTACTGGACCCCCAGAACTAAAAAAATTCAAATGAAACAAATGATCTTGCAATGAATTATGTAATAATAAGTTTAGTATAAAAGGCATTTGTCCAAACATTTGGATTTGTTTTTAGATGATACTTTTAAAAGAAGGTCATTTTTTGAAATTCTCAATAGTTTTTAATTATAAAAAAATTTAATGGATTTTTCATATTTAAAATTTTTTTTTTAAAGGTATATTTGCATTTTTTTTTTTTAAGTGATTTTTGCGATTTTTTAGAGTATTAAAATCACAGCCCTAGTTATCTACTTATCAATAATATAAAAAGATATTTGGACAAAGATTTGTATTCCTCAATCCGTGTGAATGTCTTGTATGACCTTGATTTTTATTTGACAAAAAGAAAACTTCGTGACACTGCGAATCGGTGAAAACAAAGCGTTAAGAAGTAGCCGACCTTATCCACCGGTGAGGCGTACCTGGGGCATAATTCGCGTGAACTCGGTTGAATTGTGATCGATACACCACGCATATATCGGGTCTAACGTAATTAAAATTTAATACAATGATATGAGAATAAAGTCGGTGCAATGCGCAGTTATAATGATAATTAGAAAATCAATGTGGCGGCATCGGCATCGCCAAATAAAGTTCAATGGCAAGCGTTGAAACAAAAATATATATTCCTACAAGCAGATGTAGTACGTATACTACTATATGACAGTATGATAGGTACACATTCATGCAGTCAAAAACAAAATTACGAAACGTTAATAAAAATGTAAAACCAGTTATATGTGGTAAATATCCAGTGGGTTGATAGTTATAATTATATAATATTCACATGGGCATCACATTTCCATTTTATTCTTTCTTAAAGTTTTATCTTATGAAGATCAATATTATACTCGTATTAATATTGTGTTCTTATTACCAGATGTCTGATAATAATATGTGGCAAAATTATATTCAACATAATAATGTTATCTTAGAATTTGTTACTTTTTAATGTTTATCATCATAATATAGAAGATATTAAATATTATCGCACTTTAGGTCATTGACATTTGTCATCAATTTTATAATGATTAATATTTTAATCATTATTTTACTATCAGTACTATTTTTCACGAATACACCTATCTAATTTGTAATTGTTTTGTAAATTATAATGACTCGTAAAAAACATATTTACTTCACATGAATTATATTCGGTAATATGCGCATAATTAAATTCTTACTTGTAAAATGTAATATGTGTTTAAAAAATACTAAATCTTTACTAGATCTACATTTGTTTTGACATTTGTTGAAATGAATTTCTCAAATTTTCTGTGCAAAATAAATACCTACATTTTTTCAAATTCTATATTTTGATAACCCAATGATTTTCCAAGTAGATACCTAAGTATTTATGGCTATATGCGTCTTGATGCGAAGTACGGGATATTCTTGTGGGTGTATATTGAATTTTAAAGAACCAATAAATTATTTTTTCAATAAGACAATTCTGAACGAAGCTTCAATTTATTCAAGACAATTTTACTTAAAAATTATAAAGTTTGTTATGATATCAAAAAAAAAAAAAATAACTTTTTACTCGGCCAGTTTTATATTTCACTATTAATCGAGAAAATGAAAAAAAAAATAAATTTAATGAAAAATTGTTACATTTTCAAAATTTTCTTCCACCAAAACATATTTTATACTACTATCTATCTATTTTTATAAAGTCAAAGTTAAAAAAAAGCCGGACATACTTCGCACGATGGGTGTACTTCGCACGACGGGTGGTATTCTCTTGACGGGCGTATTAAATTTTAAAGAAACGATAAATCATTTCTTCAGCAAAACGATTCTGAACGAAGGAAGTTA